>CM052265.1:9208825-9254789 GCA_028455795.1 Lasioglossum marginatum
CGGTATTGAACAACTTTCATCTGAAACATTTTTGCGTATAATCAATATTTTCGGAGATTTTCGACTGTAACGCTTTATAATTTCCACCCTGTATATGCATGTTTTCATAAACTAGGTGTACCAGTCCACTATTTTCCAGCCTTTTATGAATGATTTCTTTTTGGTACACCTAATTCAGAGTTACAGTAAAATCTTGATCTAAGCCGGATTCTCGGGTCCGTGCTCTGACATAGATTGTGTAGGATTTTTCTGTGATCTCAGTGGCCATGCCGAACGTAGAAAAGGACAACACGTGTAAACACGGACCGCGCGACCGGAAACTTACTGCATAGGGTAAATGTACCTATTACTGCGGGTGTTCGTTTTATTGCGATATTTTTTCCCAATGAGATTAAAATTCGTAAAAATAAATATTTCGCCTTAAATAAATTTGTACAATACAATGAGAATGTATTCTCGTTGGCGAGGCAAACAAAAGTGTCAATCGTTCTCACATTTTTATAATCCCAGGATTTGAAAAAACATTCTTCATAAAGGACTGTTGTTCACACGACTGTACATTCTTTATATTGCTTTAAATTACATAGGAAGGTTGTATTATTATTTAGATACCTACTTCGATACAATAAAAATATAAGAAGAATCTGCTCTTGCCTTTTTAATAAAAAATTAAGCCCTCATAAGCCCATTAAAGTGAAGGAGGAGCTCATTACTGCGACACAAAAATTACTAGGAATGTCCCTAATACTGCGGCGTGAATTGCAACTACAATGAGGAACGAGCTTCGCTTCAGCCTAATGTTTTAGATTAGGTACCTGTTCGATACACATAAGTAGGTAGAATACGATTCTAGATAAAGAGTATATATAGATAAAATAAGAATATATAGCAAAAATTAAATCGGAAAGTAATGGAAACAACAGTAACAAAAATAAAAAAGAAAGTAAAGTGAAGTGCACGAAAAGATCTACTTGTGGAACTGAAAACATAAGAGACAAAGAAAGAATGGACATTTTAAGAAAAAAGCAGAAGAATTCCGAAAAAGAAAGGAGTTTACATTGTAAATACAATTGTGGAATGTTGTAAACTTTACAATGTTCTTAATTTAAAACAGCTTCAAACTAAAGATAATGAATATTACTCAAATATTTGTGAAAGAATATATTTAATCATTTATGTGATATATCATACTACGGTGTTAAAATTGATAAAAGGTTTATTCATTTAAAATGTAATAAATAAAAAAATTATTTTCGTTACTGTATCCAGGATTTATTTAAATTAATGCCTAGATACGTAGTTTGTTTCCATATGCTCGTACATTTCGAATTCTAATCCGCAGTAATGGGTACGCATTAATTGGTACATGCCTCTTTTTCGTCCGCAGTAATACGTACAAAATGTTATCGATTTCATTTTTTAATATTTTCTTACGTTGTATTAGGTTTCGAGGGCCACCAATTTTTTTTTGTATTCAGAACACATCATTCTTGCATAAAATGCTTACACGTATTATTATTTCATGACAAATTAGGAATAATATTAAAATAAAGTTTCTTTTTCACTCGCTATCAAACCACTAAATAAGTTGACATTATATCGTGTTCAGTGACTTTTTAATTAGAAAAATGCCACAAATAAGTTGGTGAAAGTCCCATAAGAAAATAATGAAAAATAAAGAAATTTTGCAATTGGATCAGGAGTGGTTCACACCGATATATCCGACCCGGTATCGGATTACGCAGCACGTTACACTACTCGGCCTCTCGCGGGGTATGCCCCCAGTGGAGGGGGTAGGCGAACTGACTAAAATCGTACAGCTCCGTCCGGCTTACTTAATTAGATCAAGACTTTACTGCATATATTTTTAGGATGTAAAGAAAATGTCCAGTAAAATGTTCACCGTGTCAATAAAGTTTGTTCGCGTGTTTCCGACCGTGTCAAGCAGGAACCGTGAAAATCGAGATCTAGATGTATAATCTGTATTCAATATAATACGAAATAATCGTTCGTTATTTGTTTTTGTTTTTTTAATACAAAATCGCGGTACACTATCCTTTTTTACATTATACAATATGCCCCTACGATAAAGATTCGAAAAATAGTGTCAGTAACAGCTTAATATTATTTGTTATTTAGTCATAATGAGTATTCTTATCGACAAATAATATTTTCGATTACATTAAGTTCATTTTACGCTTTTCAGCCCCTGTCGCTCTTCCATCGACGCAAAGTAAGCATCCTCGAAATCGAAGAATAGAGTTCCAAGTTCCGTATTCGTTAAGTTTAACCAGTTGAATTCTCGTAGTCGATCACAGAAACAAATACTTTCTTCTCTTTAAATTCGTCTTTCGAACTTTCGTTTGTTCTATTCGTTCGGAAAGAAAGCGGATGTCGTTTCTCGAATTGAATTTTACTCGTACAATTAAATACGGTTCAACTTCGTGCTGCCAATATGGAACGATGACAAATCTAATGATTCTCTAATGAAATGTCCTTTCAAAAATGACTTCTCTTTTCGAATCTCGTCGATAATTATAATTCCAACTCATCGTCACTCAATTCCGGGTCATACGTTTATTGCAGCCTGTCAATTATCGTATTATTTCTCTATTCGGTTAATTGTACGTATTCTTCTATACAACACTCCATTCCAGGTACGCGTAAGTTCCAGTTAACAACAGTCAAGTAAGCAATTTATAAATCGGAAGATTCGCAGATTCTGTGAAGTGTCTACTGTTTTTTCTTCAGAATCGAACAAATCGCTCTTAAACATTCTAAGATGGTGTGCATTAGAAGGAAGCTTTAATTGGAGGATATAATCGTCTCAGCTTGTAGAAAGAATTAGCATAATTACGAAAATCAATTATAAGAACTATAGAGCAGGCATGTGAAACATGCGGCCCGTCGACAAGTACTCTGCGGCCCGATCAAAAACTTTGAAACTATTGATGACAATTTACATTCCACATTTCTGCAATTATTTATTTGTCAACTGATTTCCCAATATGTTAGGTGCAATTAGACGTATTTCAGCTATGTTCGGTAGCAGTGGTAGCACATATACAATGTGCGAACCACTATTTTCAACTTTAAAAAATAATAAAACTGCGAAAAGGTCAAGATTAAGAGACCAGCGTGTACAATCAATTTCAAAAATAATTACAGCCCAACAAATTCAACCAAATATTGAAAATTTCGTTACTGAAAAACGTTGCCAAGTTTCTTCGAAACAAAAATGAAATAGTTTTATAAAACAACTTTTATACTTCATACGTATTTTTGTAATGATGTTTTGTTTTGTACGTACGTTATTTTGAATGTGTAACTGCAATGTTAATAAAAAAAATGTGTTTCTTTTTTATTTCGAGTCTGCTTTTATTATTGCAGCCCTCGAATTAATTTATAATACTTAATGAGGCCCTTGGGGGTAAAAGAGTTTGACATGCCTGCTGTAGAGCGTGCCAACACGTTCTACGTCCGTTTGTTCAAAATGTATGATGAAACAAGCTGTACACCGTCGAACTAGTCATGTTTCGTCGGAAATCAATCGGTTTAACGGAAGTTATATAATACAATATTGCCTATAATCTCCATTAAAAAAATATTCAATTTCACACGTCCAACAAGATAAACGCTGGCAAATTCAACAGATAAATGCCTATAAATCTTTAAGGTACATTGTGTTCTAAACTTCTGCCATAAACTTTACTTTTAGTCAACATACAACTCTATTTCTATTTCCTCCGATTCGATTTCTTGATGCAGTGAACTTGATACTATCCTTGGCAGAAAGTACGCGAGCAATTCATGTGGTCGTCGCGACAAAGGCAAAATATTGTATTTATATAGTAAAGAAATGTATAAATATGGAACATTAATTGTCAGCGATATTCGATATTATTACAAATATTCGTATGCTCTTCTGAAACGAGAACATAATATGATGACTAGACTGCGGATCTCCGTGCAAAATCAAAATTGTCTACATGCATTCCAACAAAGAGGAGCCATTTACAATTTTCTTCCTCTCTCTAGCCCTTTGCACTCGGAGCTATTTTAACTCGAAAATTTAAACATTTCTTCCGATCTAGAATATTTCCATTCCCTGTGACTTTTTCAATTTTATGGATATGACATTGGTATAACACCTCATACAATACCTAAATGTTTAGTAATCGATTAGATACCGATATATTTAACCCTTTCTCTACCGTGGACGAGATATCTCGCTTCCACAATGTCGAAGAAACGATGCTATGGACGAGACATCTCGTCACCATGATTTCGTCGTACAATACTATGGACGAGATATCTAGTGTATCTTTATTACTGATAGTTTGACACAAGCAATAGATTTTGAAGACATCTCATCATTCGCGGAAAGTACTTAACACTAGGTTTACGGAGCTTTAGAAATAACCATTACGAATACGAACGTGTCTATCCAAATTTTTGGCCATTCTCCCAATAATATAATACCCAAAGAAATAAATTTGGTATATAATTCTTCAAGAAGCATCTTTACAAACCTAACTCTTTGCACTCCTTTGTCGAGTGTGACTCGATACCATTCGGTTCTTCCTTTATTTATTTAATTTCTTATTTTTTAGTTAAAAACAAATATAAGTTCCACAAATATAAATTGCTACAAATAGTAAACAAAATTGCAAAAATTAGTAAACAAAATTGTTTAAAATAAGTAGCATTTAAGGAACTGTCCTTTGAAGTAAATTTCAAATAAAATACTTAAAATAGTAGGGAGTTGTTGGCAATAAAATTAAAAAATAATTCGGAGTGCAAAGGGTTAATAATCGCAAATTAAGGATATTAGAACCCGTCATTTTGACGTAAACATAGTGTTAAAGATGATAAATATTAAATACTCCATACTTGACACAATTAAAGTTTTTATCGTTTATTTCGTACGGAATGCTTGAAAGCATGGTGAAATGCATAATGTGACTGGTCTGGTTTCCTTCCATCGGCCATTTTTTTTGCAAACTATACATTCTATTGTTGGATGAGATGTTATCTGTGAATTCTATTTTTGTATATAATAGATATTCCACATCGATTACAATTATCCCTCCGCATTCCATATAAAATAAACAATAAAAATTCTACTTGTGTAAAATACGAAATATTTTCCTCCAACGATGGCATGTCTTGAAAATCGATTACTCGTGTCAAATTTTCAAATAAAACTCGTTATATCCTATAATAAAGATACACGAGATATTTTGTCCATAGCCTCGTTTCTTCGACATCGTGGAAGCGAGATATCTCGTCCGTTGTGGTGAAAGGATTAATAATGTAAACAATATTTCGAATAATGGTACAGCAATTTTTGGTGGCGCGTCAGAGTCACCATTCGAGTGCCAAGGGTTAATAATCACAGTATGTCGAAATTAGTATATATATTATTATACATTAGTATATATATCGACACTGTTCAATTTTCATTTAATCTTTCTTTTATTCCAAACTGTAGCTAGACATTTTCTCTATAAATGCATAAAGTCCGCAGTCTAATGATGATAAACAGAAGCAATATTACCAGCTAATTAAACTCTTATCTGCTCGAACTAAGGAGGTAGGGAACTTCAGACCAGAGTCGCCAGATTAAGACCCCCACTCTACCGTTCCCCTTCTACGTCACGTGACGCGTTTCGTCTCTGTCGTGCATGTGTCCGGTACTGGCAGAAAGAGGGTAAAACTTTTCCTCCTCGATTCGTGCACCCTCCCCTCATCTGGCGAATCTGCTTCAGACCACTTTCTTTATCATTTAAAAATTACTGAACACCCGATCACAGCTCCGTCCTCTCACACTGAATTTTCTGAATAACAAAGACGTGTATTTTCACATACGAGTATTCTTCTAGAATAAAGGCTGATTAATTATTTTCATTTCTCCGCTCCGTTTCACCAGATACTATCTGCCAGTGGTAAACGCGATCATAGTCGGAAGTGAGAGAGAAAAAAAACTTTGATTTTCATTTTGATTCTAATTCCCCAAGTCTGTGCTTCTCTGAATGCTTCGCGTGAACATGTCTCCCCCCGGCTCGCGAAAGGAAGAAACCGAGTCTCGACGCAGCTTCGCAGACTCGCGAAATCCAATTCCCGGTGACGGGACCCGATTTCTTGCGTACAAAAATGTACCTGCTCCAGGAGTATCAGACAGCACCCCTTCCAGCGCAGTGTCACGTCGTGGAACTTAGATCGAATCGGTACTCCTAACGGTCGTGTTCGAGCTCGTACTGTTCGAGCTGTCGATACAATATGGCATTACCTTTCCGTGCACGCAGGAGCCGGAAGTGTTGTTCAAGATCAACAGCAGCAGACCGGAAACGGCGGCGAACACGCCGGCAGTCATCAGACCGAGAGCAGGAAGTTTCTTAGGAGAGAGAACTGGTCCCTCTTCGAGTTTGAGGTAGCAGAGGCCAGGAAGGATGTAGGCTAAGGGTACGGCCGCCAATATACCGTTCAATTCGAGGACTAGACCCAGGCAATCAGTGGACATCGAGATCAGATAAGCCACCATGACGATCGTCAGGGTGATGATCAAGTATTTCCGGTCCGAGTTGGGAATGTACGCTGTGTGATCTTCAAGCTCGTCTGTTCCCTTGATCGCTGTTAGGATAACCTGCGAAACAAGAGTATAATGTTTCATCATGTCTCTCGTGTAGTAGAGGAAGATCTGGTATATATATTATATAGGGTGGGGCAATAACTATGTCCACTTTGAATATTGCCATTATTTGTAATAATATGAAGAAATGTTATATACAAAACTTACACGATATCGAGGGGGACATCATGTGGTGGAACTTTTATTTTTCCCGGTGGACACTCCAAGGTGAGGTGAAGTGAAACTTTCTTTTTTTAAATACAATGTCCTATTTTTTATACCATAAATCGATGGAGTATCAAATTCTGCGTATAAAAGTGTTGACCTTCATATGTCCTAAACCTAATAGTTAACGAGATATTATCCAAAGAAGAAATTATTTCGATAATATCTCGTTAACTATTAGATTTAGGACATATGGAGGTCAATACATTTGTACTCAGAATTCGATGGTCTATCGATTCATGATACAGAAAGTAGGTCTTTCCATTTAAAAAAATCAAGATGACCTTGAAATCTCCTCTATGCCTCCACCCACGCAGAAAATGTTTGTGTCACAATATGTCCCCCTCTATACTGTGTAAGTTTTGTATACAACATTTTTTCATATTATTACAAAGAACGGCAATATTCAAAGTGGACATAGTTATTGCCCTACCCTGTATACAAAACTTACGCGGTATAGATGGGGGCATATTGTGACACAAACATTTCCTGCGTGGGTGGAGCCATAGAGGAGATTTCAAGGTCACCTTGATTTTTTTAAATGGAAAGACCTACTTTCTGTATCTTGAATCGATAGACCATCGAATTCTGAGTAAAAATATATTGACCTCCATCTCTATCTCTATTCTCTATTCTCTATTCTCTATTCTCTATATATAATAAAATCGTGTCTGGATGTATGTATGTATCTATGTATGTTTGTAACGGCATCACTTGAGAACGGCTCAACGTAGAAAGCTGGGGTTTGGACCGTTGAACGCGGCATTCCCACGGGAAGGTTTAAGAGCAAAAAAAAATTCGAAAAAGCCCATTGGTGCAAAAGTTGTGACGTAATAACCTGTTTTTTCCCCTCTTTTGGGCACGTTTCTGCTTATAACTTTTGATCGAATGGACTTTTTCGAATGCGGTTTGCTCTAAAACCTTCCAGAGACAGAGACGGAGATAGAGAGAGTCGGAGAGAGAGAGAGAGAGAGAGAGGGAGAGAGAGAGAGAGAGAGAGAGAGAGTCGGAGAGAGAGAGAGAGAGAGCAATGCGAAATGGAATTGAACGAAATAGATTATCACAAACACGTTCAATACGTACATGCTTTTAAAAAATACTGTGCCACAGCAACGCGTGGCGGGGGGAAGCTAGTATGTCCTAAATCTAATAATTAACGAGATATTATCGAAATAATTTTGTTTCTTGTTTGGATAATATCTCGTTAACTATTAGGTTTAGGACATATGGAGGTCAACACTTTTATACGCAGAATTTGATAATCTATCGATTTATGATATAAAAAATAGAGAATCGATTTATGATATAAAGAAAGTTGACCTTCACTTCACCTTGGAGTGTCCACCGGGAAAAATAAAAGTTTCACCACATGATGTTCCCCTCGATACCGTGTAAGTTTTGTATAAGACATTTCTTCATATTATTACAAATAATGGCAATATTCAAAGTGGACATAGTTATTGCCCTACCCTGTATACATACGGTATATGTTAACCCTTTCATTACCGTGGACGAGATATCTCGCTTCCACGATGTCGAAGAAACGATGCTGTGTACGAGATATCTCGTCATTATGCTGTCGTACGTACGTTGCTATGGACGAGATACAGTAAAGTCGCGTTTACTGTCCAACAGCCTGTGTTCAATACCACCTATATAATAAAGCCAAACAGCTCCGAAAAATCAGCCTGTGACGTCATACATAAGATGACTAGCATCAGCACCACCTGGTGGTGTCCAGCTTCGTGCTGCCACTTTTGATTTGTTATACGTGTACATATTTTACGGATATTTGCATATTACGTGTGGTTTGAACGACATTTTGTGATATTTATAGTCGCTTCTATTGTAAATAGTTATTATTAGTTAAAAATGGTTAATAAGTGTTGTGTACCTAAGTGTAATAGAAAATTATCTGCTGGTGATAATTCAAAAGTGAATGTTTTTAAATTTCCGCGCGATGAAAATGGTTAAACAGAAATGGGTAAACACTATTCATCGAAAAGATTTCTGTGTCCCAGAACATTCCGTAATTTGTCATCGACACTTTACGGAATCAGACATCGAATTTACTACAACGGCAGTGGACTGGAAAACTGGAAAAATAATAACAGCTCCTCTGGGCAAGCCTCGATTAAAGAGTGGTGCAGTACCCTATATCTTTCCAGAGTTTATAATTTCTTGTGTACTTTTTGAATGATATTTATATGTAATATACATTATAATTTTATTAAAA
The DNA here is from genome assembly GCA_028455795.1 of Lasioglossum marginatum. Taxonomy (NCBI): domain Eukaryota; kingdom Metazoa; phylum Arthropoda; class Insecta; order Hymenoptera; family Halictidae; genus Lasioglossum; species Lasioglossum marginatum. Next base: position 9,217,918 of record CM052265.1, read on the forward strand.
AAGCATATAATTTGTATTATTTTTTGTAATAGTTAGAAACGATTAAATATTTTATTTTTTTATGTTATTATAAAGTAAGTGAAGTTATTGCTTATAAATATGTATATTATTTGAGTGAATCTTACTATTCCGAATAAATCGTGAACGCTGCGCCGCACAGTGGGCAATTCGGACGAATTTGTTTCAAAATCAAAGAACTTTCGATAGAAATAAGATAGAGCGATGAAATTTTTTTTAAATTGAAGCTGAAACTTTGTAGAATATGGGAAAAATAGGGAGATTATGGTACGAACGTTTTTTAACTTCGAGAAAATTCGTTAAACTTGTAGAATTTCAAGAAAATATGGTTTCTCCGTTACTACGCGCGGAAAAAATTTTTTTTTACATGCTATATATCATTTCCCGTAGATTTTTTCACTTTATTATTATTATTTTTATTGTGTTTTATATATTAGAATACGATGTATGTACCTTCAAATTAGTGTGTCATAAAATCATTTCAACGAAAAAATGATTTCATTAATTTCTTGTCACAAAAATCGGTTTGTTGAAAAAACCAAAAATCGTAGACAAATTTTGAAACCAGATTTGAAATCAGCGTGAAAAAATCTACGGGAAATGATGTATAGCATGTATTAAAAAAATTTTTTCCACGCGTTGGACTGAAAAAACCCAATTTTCTTGAAATTGTACAAGTTCAACGAATTTTATCAAGTTTAAAAAACGTTCGTACCATAATCTCCCTATTTTTCCCATATTCTACAAAGTTTCAGCTTCAATTTAAAAAAAATTTCATCGCTCTATCTTATTTCTATCGAAAGTTCTTTGATTTTGAAACAAATTTCGTCCGAATTGCCCACTGTGCGCCGCTTAGCGATGACGTCACAGCGAAACTGTTTGGCTTTGTTCTATAGGTGGTGCTGCTGTGTTCTGCACGGACAGTGATCGCATACTGACATTATTTTTTTATGACTGCGTCTACCGCGCCGACCGCAACGACCGCGACCGCGCCGAGAGTTCAAAAGAAAGCCGAACGTAGAGAAGGACAGCATGACAGTGGAGGGGGTAGGCACTAGACAATGATCGCGTACCCGGTATCTGATCGCGGACAGCAAACGCGACTTTACTGTATCTCTATAAATATTGAATACTCCATATTTGACACAATTAAAGTTTTTATTGTTTATTTTGTATGGAATGCTTGGAAGCATGGTGAAATACATAATGTGATAGAACAATTTTTACTTTCAATGTTCTCTAAGAATTTATTGTTTCATTTTGGTAATATTTCATATTTTTTATAAAAATTATTATGTTTATTTGTTTTTATACTTTCGTGTTTCAATAAAATAAAAAAAATAAATTATTAAAAATTATACTTTCAAAACAAAGTTTGTTACCAAACAACGTAAGTACGATTTTGGAAATACAGCATTCGTACTTTTACAATGTCTTCTAAAATTACTCAGATCATTCTTTTAATTTTATTTTATACGTAGAATGTTTATTTAAGAGGTTTCTGCAAAGATCAAAGTATAATTGCGAACAACAATTTTAGTAAAAATGTGTATTGTTTATTAGATATATCAAAAACCCCTTAGGTAGTACGATTTTGGCAACTCTCCCCTATACAGGGTGTTTCGTCTAAAACAGGCCACCTAAATATCTCCTCTATCTCTGATAATACAAAAAATGTTTCTAACGTAACCTAAATGGTTTCAAAAGACGAATCAGATGGAAGAATCGTTTTTTATGAATTGTAATTTTTTAATCGTTTTTTCAAGGTCACTCGTGTTTTTTTACATATATACACACATTTTTTGTTGTTGTATGTTATAGCAAACATTATTGTGTATTCATCCATGTTTAATAGCACGACCTTGAAATGACCGTGAACTCTAAAATTTTTCGTTGAGAACACGTGTTGCAATACGGGAAAAGTGTACTGGACACCCATCGTGATATAAAAAACGATTCTTCCATCTGATTCGTCTTTTGAAACCATTTAGATTACGTTAGAAACATTTTTTGTATTATCAGAGATAGAGGAGATATTTAGGTGGCCTGTTTTAGACGAAACACCCTGTATACTTATTTAAAAGTAATTACTTAGTTACCAATTCATTCACTTTGTAATGTATGAAAAATGTGTGTAGATATTGTGTATACTCATTGTAGCCATTTATTGAGTATTGAGTCTTATGTATCCCTCGCTGTAATTACACCGTTCACATGAGTCTAAATAAATATTTAATTTAAATAAATAGATATTAATCTAAATAAATAAATAATTAATTTTAAATATTCTTAATGGGTGAAATTGATTTGCAAAATGTTGAATTTGGTGGAAAGGATGAATTTGGAGTACAAAACCTATATTAACAAACCCGAGGCGAACATTTTTGCAAATGAAAATGTCGCTTCAAGAGACCTCAGGAACCGCGCCTTTCAAGGAACTCGAACATTTTTGGGACATTCTGTAGAGACGGGCGTGATATAATACGAACGACTTCAAATCACTTCAAATCAAACTGAGACATCGTTTCCTTTACCATTTTCCGGCCTATAATAGAGACGGCCGTGGTAAATCTACAATTTAACTTCATTAAAGGACAGCGGAGCTCAAGAGGCCTCGGTCGCCGAGAAGTGTAAACATAATTAATCCAATAACAAAACTTCTTTATTTTTCATTATTTCAGTCTGTTAAGATTGTAATTGTTTCTAAATCAAATTAATCGTCTATTTTTTAAGAAAATACGTGGTTTCATTTATCCGTCAATTTGACAGGTGTCCGTAAAGATACAGTGACTCCCACTAATATTCGGACACTCTTAAAAAGACGATAACTTTTTTAATATTGTACTATACGATTTGAACTTTTTTGGGAAGCTGGAGCAATTAGTTTGCTACAGGATGCGAAAAAAAATTGTTTCAAAAATTGCAATTGATCGGAACAGTAGAAAAAATACTAAAAGTTGTATTTTACAACTTTTTTATGTTTTGTAGATCTGTGTGAATTAAACATATTCTGAAAATTTCGTCAAAATCGGTCAACGTTGCAATGAGCTACAACGTTTAAAGATGGTAAAAATTGCAGATTTTCATGATTTTCGGCCTATAACTGCAGTAAATCTAAGGATTCTTACATCTTTCAATGCCTGTTCATCAATGCCTTTTCATCCGCATCAACCGATTTCGATGAAACTTTCACAGTGCATATAATTGACACAGATTTACAAAACGTATTTTTAAATTTTCAATATAGGCCCACATAAAAATATTGTAAAATGCAACTTTTAGTATTTTTTCTACAATTCCGATCTATTGCGATTTTTGAAAATATTTCTTTTCACATCCTGTAGTAAACTAATTGCTCTAGCTTCCCAAAAATGTTCAAATCGTACAATATTAAAAATAGTACAATATTAAAAAAGTTATCGTCTTTTTAAGAGTGTCCGAATATTAGTGGCAGTCACTGTAGGTATACAAAAATGTCGGCAAACCTAGTGTTAATAACTCAGAAGTTAATCATTTCCGAGCCTATGTTAACATAACTTTTTTGTCTTCTCTAAGCATTAGGAATCTATTCCTAAAGTTTTGCCGACCATTTACGGAACACCCTGTAGATCGGAAGAAATGTTTAATTCTTGAGTTGAAATAGCTCCGAGTGCAAAGGATTAAAATGTATTATATAGCCATAGAGGCAGCATTCAGTGACTTACCTCCCTCGTCACGAAACATTCGATAGGGAATGTCAGCAGAATGGTTCCACTGAACATCACCCTCGCGAAGTTCATTAGATCGTCATCCCAGCAATAGTTCTCCATAAGATCACCCTGCACGTAGGAAGTGAAGGTGGCGTACCCGATGATTCCGAACGCTGCCGCAACCAAGAACGAGGTGAAAAGAGACCAATGAGTGACGACGTCCCACTTTTGTTGGGTAGCTCTTTCAATAGACTCGTAGATGAGGAACGTATTATGGTGGCACATGAAGGCGAATGCCATAATCCCGACGGATGGCACTATTCCGGGGAAGTTCGCAAATCGCCAGCTGTCTTCTTGGCTTGGCCTGGAAAACCATCGGTAATCTATCGATCCTGAACGGAACACATTTTCATATCGGAAGTTACGATTAACTTTCATAAACTGAGACTTCTATAGTTTATAAACCGTTATATGTTATAGCGATGAAGTACGAATGGTGTATGTATGTATGTGTGTATATTAACCGCCAGCCCTATATATAGCTAAATTTATAAAAATAGGAAATCAGAAATAACAGAACAATTGTAAAATTACGATCGTAAACAGACTGTAAAAAAGAACAGATTGTAAAAGAAGACAGGTTAACTTCTGGTTATCCTGGTTATATTGGGTGTGCCCAATTTTGTTAATAAACCCGTTTTTCCTTACGGCTTTCCCTTAAAAAAATTTGATAATACAGTAGGACCTCGATTAACCGACTTGATCGGGAGACAAACAGCCCGGATAAGTTAAGGCCCGATGGATAATCAAGACCCGAGGAAAATAATTAAAATGTACATTATATTCGAAAATAAATTTTTTATTTTTAAAAGAGAAGCAGATACAATGGATCCAAAAGGTCTTTGGACACTACAGTCTCCATTCTCGATGAATCGTCGATGTTTAAACCGTAATAATTTTATTTAAAAAAAATAGTACAACAATGTAGTACTTAGTTTACAGAATATATGGGATTCCCGGGGATCTTCGGATTTTCCGTAGGATTTTCGGGATTTGTGATACTCTACGGAATCTTTTAATATTGTTTTTTAGTCTTTATCTACAGAATGGTGGAAGAAAAATTCAAAAAGATTTCCTACACTATCAGTTGCTGCAAAACGTTACATCTAGTATGTACACAAACAACTAGCGAAAGGCTGTTTTCAACAACTGGAAATATCATTAACATCAAGAGAACCAAGCTATTACCAATATATGTAGAGAAATTAGTTTTTTACACGAGAATTTAAAATAAAACTATGTATATCTTACTTTTTTGGTATATTCATTTCGATTAATGTTATAAATTATCAAGTTAAATAATACAGAAAATTTTGCAAAGTGAACTTCAACAGAAATAAGAAATCTAAAATTATGGTCATATTCAAGAAAACAAGACACGTTTTCGAATCCCAGTATTTTAAGAAATCCCGAACATTTTCGGGAAACCCGAACATTCTCAGGAATCCCGAAAGTTTCAAGATCCCGTCCCGATCCCGAAAATAGTTCCCGTTCCCGTCCCGACCCGGTCTCGCACATCACTACTAGATAGTCTATGAACACTAAATTCTCAATGAATCGTTGATATTTAAACCGTAATAATTTTATTTAACCCTCCGCCGGCTGTGCCTGAGTTGAGTCTATTTCGACCGGGAACATCCAAATTGTCATTTAAGTACTCAATTTGTGGCAATTAAACTAACTGAATAGCTGTTTCATTGAGCATATCGGAAAAACTAATATGCCTACACGAGATATCATCAAAAGTAAATTTTTAAAAATTATTAATTAGAGCTGTGAACGGTCCTAAGCATTGCCAATTATATGTATAGCTATAAAAATCGTCCGTTGTCTGAGGGTTGAAGAAGTTAGTATTATAAATTTAATAAATTACATTCGGATATATTCTATTCCAACATCGTAGATATACATATACATAGAAACATTAATAGTACCAAACATGCATACATCATGTGTTTGATTATAGTGAAAATACAGTAAGCGGATGATTTGTTATTTAAAAATAAATCGACAGTGGTGCACGTGTATAAGTGAGGAGCAAAAGTGAACACACATACGATATTTCTACAAAAATGTATTTTTATTTAATGTTCGCATATAAAATAAAAAGAATAAAATACACAGTACTAAGTACAATATTTCAGCTTCCCAAAAAGATTTAAACAGTCATGATATTATTATTGTTTTGATAAATACAAATTGTTTTCGTGTAGTCGGTTTTGCACCGTATTAGAACGTTTGTGGCTGAGAAACGTAAACATATTTTTTGTAAACAGTGACCGGTGTTATTCGAGTCCGGGGTACTCTAGTAGTTGTACTGTTGATATTCGTAAGCAGTAACACGCATTAACATACTGCCATGAAGTCATTATCTAAGACTGTGAAAGATAGTATTATTTCTCAATTAAAATCTGACTTATCAACGAGAAAAGTTGCCGAGAAGTTTGCAGTTAGTCAAGTTGTAGTACATAAAATACGAAAACGATATTGTAATAATATTCCTACATCTTTCGGAGGACGTCCAAAAATAGTGTCTTATCAGGATAAGCGACGATTAACAAAATATATAACTTCAGAAGTCACGACGACGGCGCACAGTGGGACCTTTTGTCGAAATCGGAGACAAAATCAAAGAACTTCCGACAGAAATGAGATAGAGCGATGAAATTTTTTTTAAATTAAAGCTGAAACTTTGCAGAATATGGGAAAAATAGGGAGATTATGGTGCAAACGTTTTTTAACCTTGAAAAAATTCGTTAAACTTGCACAATTTCAAGAAAATTGTGGTTTTCCCAATACCACGCGCGGAAAAAATTTTTTTGTAACATGCTATACATCATTTCCCGTAGATTTCTTCACGCTGATTTCAAATCTGGTCTCAAAATTTGTCTACGACCTCAGGAGTTTGCAAAAAATCGATTTTTGTGAACAAAACTAATGCAATTATTTTTTCGTTGAAATGATTTGATAACCCGCTAGTATGAAGGTATATTGTATTCTCATATATAAAACACCATAAAACTAAATATCTCTCCAGAATACTGCGAAAATATAATTTCATGTATGCCTAAACGCATTCAAGCCACTGCCAAGACCAAAGGATCTGGACAAAATATTAAATGCATAAAAATATGAAATGTTTATTTGAAAATGAATTGTGATGCAAAACCGATTACAAGAAAACAATTTGTATTTATCATAATAATAATAATTTCATGATTGTTTACATTTTTTTTGCAAAGCTGAAATATTGTACTTAATATTGTGTATGTTTTTTATTCTATATGCAAACATTAAATAAAACTACATTTTTGTAAAAATATTCTATGTGTGTTCACTTTTGCTCCTCACTGTATTTCAATGTAAGTAAATAATGTGAAAGTAATAGGTGTTTTTATTTCCACATTCTCTCCGTGCGAATACTTTTGCCGCGTCTCGTATAGATCAATAAATTCGAGAACCTGTCTGCAGTATGCCAATCTTACTGAAGAGATACTCACACAATTGAGGACATCGTACCCATTCGGATGAAAATCGCCAACAGAATGAAAGCAACGCAGACGAGCGAAAGGAAGGAAATCTTGGCCAAACGAGCAACGTTTCGGTAAAGACACAGCGGTATCGTAACGAAGAGCGTCGCGAAGAAGATGACCACTTGTCTGTGGGCGAAGATATTCGTCTCGCTCATCCCCGTCACCCTTATTAGAACCTTCGTGACCGTGTCGCCGACAACAACGTTGTAAGAGACCATTGCTGGAACGAACAAAAGACTTAATTCAGACCATTACAATTCTTATTCTACGTGAATGCGCGCATCCCTTTGTTTTAATTTTATCTGCTGATAGAAGACCTGTTCTCATAACACGGTCCAACAAATTTCAACTTTTTTTGACGTTTCGATTCTCACTATGCGATTCTTATAGAGTTTTTCGCGCCGATACCGAATCTGCCCTCAATTTTTCTCCTAGACTCACAGCTTTTGAAAAATTTGAGTTTGAAAAAAAGACATATTTCTCAACTTTAAACAAATATTGTGATGTTATTATAAAAGATATTGAATTGTACTTTACAGAAAAATATTCTGTAGACTTTTCCGAATCCAGTGATATCCAATATTAATACATTATGATTGTTTAAACATGTTTAAACATCGGGCGAAGATATTTTGCTTTCTGGTTCGAAAAAAAACGTCGACGTTGCCTACTTGAAAGGGTGGTTTCCCAAGATAAAAGTCTGCTCTATCGCGTGGTATAGTTCGATTTTCCGCCTGGATCCTTATTTTTTGAGATAAATTGAAAAATATCCTCAAAAATTAGTGCAAAAGTGGTGTCCTTCCGTCTTTAATGATTATTCAAATATGTTTAAACATTCACACAATCATAATGTATTAATATTGGATTTCACTGGATTCGGGAAAGTCTACAGAATATTTTGCTGTAAAGAACAATTCAATATCTTTTATAATAACATCACAATATTTGTTTAAAGTTGAAAAATATGTCTTTTTTTCAAACTCAAATTTTTCGAAAGCTGTGAGTCTAGGAGAAAAATTAAGGGCAGATTTAGAATCAGCGCGAAAAACTCTATAAGAATCGCATAGGGAGAATCGAAAGGTTTTTTGGCTGTTGGACAGTGTAATTAGACCTAATTCTTCTTACTCTGTTTTTTGCGGAAACACAAAGCTGTTATATGTGTACATTGATATTCTATTTACGCGCCGAGCTACTATTTTTCGTAACCTCACCGACCCACAGTGGGATGTACAGGGTGAGTCTCGTAACGTGACGATCTCAAATAACTCGTAAGTTATTTGTTGTATAAAAAAAATGTTCAAACAAATGGTTCCTGGAGGGACATACAGTGCTGCAATCTGATTTTGTTACTTCGATTTTTTAACCCCCCCGGAGAGGGGGGGGGTTAAATTCTTATTCTACATGCAAAAATAAGTCGGAAAAATGCAATAACATTTTTTGGCAGCTCGGTTTCGAGAAAATCGAGTGGTACCTCGGTATACGTCTGCTTTGGAGTACGTCCAATTCGGAATACGTCCTGTTTGGACGTGACAAATTTTGCTCCGTATACAACTTCTGTTCGGTATACGACATAAATATTTGTGAATTTTGAAAAATACCAACCCAACAAAGTTTAAACAAATCGCAATAGCATCGTTTGGGAAGACCAGACAATGTCACACTTAGAAACATCCTGAGAAAAAGACGGAAACAAAGTAGTGAAAAGCGACAGAAGACGGAAAAAGAAAAAACACCAGAATGTCAGGTTTTATTGCAAGGGGACACTTCTTCCATAAAATAGAATATCATTTGTTTCTTTTTGTATTTTAGCATTAAGCAGAGTTTTAAAAAAATCTATACTAAAATCTCATTTTTTATTTGTGTGTTTAAACAATATTTAAATTATCTTACAACCCCATTAATGTAGGTATAATTTCAATAGGAGTTTTTTTTACATGAGAACCGATTAATCATTTACATTACTTCTTATACCGATTATTCGTATACCGAGATGTCACACACTGTGTAAGCACAAAGTAGAATTGGTTGGTCATGGTCAGACGCGTCAGACGATTCCTATGCAATAGCACGTGTATTCGCTGCATTTTCAAACTCGATTTTCTGTTATTCCTTTTTTTCGACTTATTTTTGCATGTAGAATCACCCTGCTCGGTTGTACTACGATTTCGCAAACACCCTGTATACTTATTCAAGTTGACGGATATCAGTAATGATGGGATCTGAATCACTTCGAATCGCTTCGATTCAATGTTTACGACAAAAAACTCGAATCACTTGCAAGATAATTCGAAGCTTGGAACTCTTGAAACTCTTGGACGTCTTAAAAGCCTCCATTGTCTTGAAAATCTTGAAAGCCTTGAAACTTTGGAAGGTTTGTAAGAATTGAGACACTTAAAATATTACATCATCACATATTACATCACGAAACAATGATTACGTCATGTCAGCATTGAGACGAATAACATTATGAACGTACCAATATTATAAAAAGTATAACATTTATTAAGATCATCAAGACTTCAAGACTTTCAAGAGTTTCAAGAATTTCTGATTTCGAATAAATATCGAATTGATTCGAATCTCTGCGGTGATTGAATTGTTCGAAAACTTTGCAAGACAGAGTATTGAATGCCCATCACTAGATATCAGTTCAGGTAATAGCTATTATACATATGGGAAATTATATCGATAATATCTCGTTAACTATTAGATTTATGATATACGAAAGTCAATACTTTTTTACGCAGAATTTTGTGCTTCATCCGAGTTCGATCAAAAATATTGGGCATTCTATTAAAAAGCTGAAGGTGACCTTCATATCTTGAATCATGCAACATTTGTTTGAACATTTTTTTGTACAACAAATAACTTACAAGATATTTGAGATCGTCACGTTACGAGATTCACCCTGTATGCAGGTCAAGAACCGATTCAATCGTTCCTTCCTTCCAAAGAACTAATAGATTAATTTTGTTCTTTATTTATAAAATAAATTCCAGCATATGTCTTAATAAGTATTTGTTTGCGACACGTGGTTCCTTCCTTTTTTCTCTTCTCTATGAGTGGAAGGTGTTAATGTAAAAACAAACTTTAACAACAATTTTCTATGGTATCAAGTCGTTAAGAATGAAACTTGACAAATGTGTTTGAAATTTATCTTTTATTAGTCAAATTTCATACTTAATGACCTGATATAAACAATTTTGCAACAAGTTCCTTTTACAAATGTTCACCGATTCAGTTAGGAGGACACTTTAAATCAGAATAACTTTTTTATGAATGGACCAAACTACTTCAATTTCTCTGTAAGACTAGAAGAATTAGTTTAGTAAATGACGTCTAAAAAATATGTTGAAAAAATGCATTTGGTCGGAATTGTGAAAAACAATAGTAAAAATTGGTTTTTTCAACTTTTTTAGCTGGACCAATAACGAAAATTTAAAAGATGTGTTTGGTCAGTTTGGTATAAATTATATACGTTCTGCAAATTTCATTGAAATTGGTTAATTGGTTTACGAGTTATAAACGATCAAAAGTGGAAAAAAGGCCGGAAATCTTGAGAAATTGCAATTTTTACCGCTTTTGATCGTTTATAACTCGTAAACCAATTAACCAATTTCAATGAAATTTGCAGAACGTATATAATTTATACGAATTGACCAAACACATCTTTTAAATTTTCGTTATTGGCCGAGCTAAAAAAATTGAAAAAACCAATTTTTACTATTGTTTTTCACAATTCCGACCAAATGCATTTTTTCAACATATTTTTTAGACGTCATTTTCTAAACTAATTCTTCTAGCCTTACGGAGAAGTTGAAGTCATTTGGTCCATTCAAAAAAAAGTTATTCTGATTTAAAGTGTGTATGATCAGTTATGCTCCTAACTGTAGATTCTCCTCTGGGACGAACGACCATTACTTTTTATACACCCTGTACGTGCCCATTTTGTCATAAATACATAAAATCCGCAGTCTAGTCATGAACAATGGATGACTTCGGAGCGTCGGAAACAGTACGGTCCATCGACCGCAGATAAAAGGTGCACGCATTCATCAATAGACAGCGGATCTTTATGCAAAATAAAAATTTTCCACTTGAATTGCAATAAACTGAAGTGAAATGGAAATTTATTTTCTTCGTTAATATTTTTAATAGATTGAAAATAATATAACAGTATTTTTAAATTCTTCTAATGTTTTTACTGTTTTAAATTACACCTACACATTTTTCTCATAAATGCATAAAATCCGCTATCCGTTTGTCTTTGAATTCGGATTTACGAATGACTCCGTTCCCATAATATCGCTCATGCACAAGAAAAACGTCGTAACTTCTGTTTCTTTTCTTGTTTTGTACCTCATAAAATCACACATATTTGAAGAAAAACGTCACAACCCTAATTTTTTTAGTTTTCTTATAGAATTATTAGGTTTTATTTGTTTTTACTTGCAGCCACAGCTAGTTAAACTATCAAAGGACTTCGTAAAATTTGTATTTTTTTTGTTTGAGACGTTCTTCTTATGCACGAGCGATATGTGTTAGGTTGTTGCATACGGAATGGCCAATTTTGAACAGTAACGCTACAACAAGCACAGCTCTTTTCTAAATGAACTTATTAGTCAAAGTATGCACCATCGTAAACAACATATTCTATCAATGAATTACAAGGTTCTCGACTCTATTATGGTAGAAATTGAAATTGTTGATCATTCGCGTTCGTCATTTACAAAATTGCCAGCTCTTTTCCGTAATCTTTTTTACCTGCGACAAATAGTATGTTGGTGAATCACCACATTTTTACCAAACATAATACTACCCGTCAATACGTTGTTTTTCCACTTATATAAAAGGAATACAATTCTTCTATAGTCGGGAAAGGGTTGTACACGTGGTGAATGCAAAAAACATATCCCCTCCACGGTAGTAATCTGATCTCGGCACGGGTATATCGGTGTGAACCACTACTAATCCAATTACAAAACTTCTTTATTTTTCATTATTTTTTTATGGAACTTTCACCAGCTTATTTGTCGCATTTTTCTGATTAAAATGACACTAAACACGATATAATTTCAACTGTATTTAGTGGTTTAATAGACGATGAAAGTTTCAGCCGCAAGGAAGGACAGCGTATTAGAAAGAAAGAGACGCGGAGAGTTGCAGTCTCGCATCGGACGCGCGCGGTCTCTCTTTTATACGCGCTGTCATTTTCTGCGTTCGACTCGGTCTTTGAAGCTCAAAAAAGATAGTGTCTGTCTACGAACTGTGCAAACGAACCTCCCTGAGGCTCTCTTGCGACTATAGAAGATCTACTGTACATGACGCCAGCATCAATTGTCGTTGAAATAACATTGATTTGGAAGTACAATTTAAGGGGACATTACACTTTCTCGGTCGAAAATTTTAATAATTTTTATAGGGCTGATAAAGTAATGGAGAAACATTTCCTGAGTCCGTAATTTTTTTGACATATATCTTAAGTCTTCAAATACAAGAAAAAATTTTTATATAATTTTGTAAATGATTTTTTATAGGGATTTTTTGCAGACTCATGGAAGTCATTGATCTGCTGGCGTGCACGATTGCGGCTCACTCGGATCGCTGGAACGTCTGAAAAAAAAGAATTATCCTTAGAAAAAGTATGACTATGGCCCCTGTATAAACTATGATTATTTTGTTCGAGCATAAATTCACAAAATGGCGGACCTCCAAAGTTGATGGTCTCAAAAATAGCATTTTCTTCATAAAAAGAAACGTTAAAAATTGAGGAAAAAATTAATCAATCTTATTTATCCTAGTCTATACTGGGGCTATAGTCATACTTTTTCTAAGGATAATTCTTTTTTTTCAGACGTTCCAGTGAGCCGCAACCGTGCACGTCAGCAGATCAATGACCTCCATGAGGCTGCAAAAAAACCCCTATAAAAAATTATTTACGAAATTATTGTATATAAAAATTTTTACTTGTATTCGAAGACTTAAAAGATATATGACAAAAAAATTCCGGGCCCAAAAAATGTTTTTTCATTACTTTATCAGTGCCATAAAAATTATTTTCGACCGAGAAAGTGTAATGTCCCTTTAATCAATTAATACAAAAATGATAAGTCATGGGCAGGGCTTGAATGAAACTGCAAACTTTTATAAATAAAAGTTATTTTGTAAACTTTAAACTTTTAAATTTTCTGTTTTAAATTAACTTTGAACATCAACACTTTAATTCTGTATGAAATCAACACTTTCTAAAAGTTTAATTCTGGCAATTATTATATATTTGGTTAATAAAAGTTTTGAAGGAACATTTATTTTTCAACAGATATTTTAGAGTAAAATATAAAACTAAAAAAAAATCAATATCACTGATTCATTGTTGCTTCTTGTGAATGCGGAATCCCCAAAATATTCCATCTCACTTATGGATGGTTCTATACAATAATTTAGAAAAGAAAAGTTCTTTCATTTTAACACAAAATTCTCTGATGTAAGTCGATATTTGTCTGTTTCGTTTTTAACACTACATCTTAAGGGGTTAATCACCGTTAAATAAAATAATTGCAATATATTTTCAGTGTGGCTTCATTAGATCAACGTAACATCCGTCGTTATTATTACTCAATTCCTCATTATACAATGATTAACTGTTTCGACTTGCACCATTTTTAAGTTGAACTTACACCATTTTTACATTGAACTATTATTTTACTGAAGATAGAACCTTGAAGATCAGCTTTGTACCTTAAAATGATGTATAATAAAATCATATGTAGTAATAAATAATAAATTTGTAGACTATAATAGTGTCTTTGATGAAAAAGCTTCATAACATATTTGCGTTCCAAAATCGGACATTTCATATGCAACAATCTAATAAACGATTAATTTTAAAATCGCGAATAAATGGCGATAAAATTTGTATTTACCTATGAACGGGTAAAAAAACTGTAAAGTTGTGAGAATATAAAATCCGGTACGACCGAAGCTGGCCCTCATTAAACCTTGGTAGCTCATCTCGCCGCAGATGTGACCACTTCTGACCATCAAAATTAAAGAATAATCAGTCAGGCCAGCTACTACTATCAGTAATGCAATACCAAGACCGAATCCAGCTTGATGGAGGGCGTAGGGTATGCCTAAAAAATGTTTGTTATAATATAATCCATTGTTCTTTTCTATAAATTATAGTTACTCTTTAAACGTCGAAATTATTGTTGATAATGAGAATGCAATTATTTTCTTGTGTTCTAAACGATGTCTGCTTCATTCTTTCGAAAAGTACGCATCTCGTTTTTGTAACAATTAAACCACCTGCGTGCAGAAGGTCATTAGTGTTTCGCATATAAAAAGAGTACGAAAACATTAGATTGAGTCAGAAGCAACCTTTGCGTGTTACTTTGTTAGTATTTTATCACGAAAAATCGTTGGTATTTCGTACGCCAACTGTATCATCTTTTGTTTATATACTTGGGCCCAAATAAGAAGGTACTTACTAGCCGACGAATTTAAGACTCTACTGCGCATATAACTAGAATGGAACTCGTTCATTGGCTAATCCCCTACTCCGTACTCCGCCGACCACGCGACCATTGGCTGACGCGCAACGATTTGCGCAGAACAAGTTCCTTCTTATTTGGGCTCAAGTATGACATGACTTGATACTAGAGTTGAAGTACGAATGGTGTATTTACGCTACCGTCCATAAGTATTTGGCCACCTTCAGTTTATCGAAAATATATTTAAAATGAGGCATCCCAATGTGACTTTTAAAAGTAATAATTTATTATACAGATAATATTCAACATCAATTACTGTGAATAAAAAGATAATAAGAAAAATTGAACGAAAACTGATCGAGCAAACTCACTTAAGTACAGTGAATCACGAAAGTATTCGAACGCTCTGAAATGAAAAGTTGCACGCTTAAAAAGTATATTACGAATTATAAAATACTTTTATTCCTATAGTAACATATAAGTATCATGATTATACATGATAAATTTAAAGTGTCTTTCATAACATAAACAATACTTATAAAACATTTCTTAGTAACATCGGCTAAATGAACGCCACAAAAGTATTCGAACGATGAAACTTGTAATACAAAACAAACCTTGAATGTGACAAACTATAAACATTGGCTTTCTCAGTTGGCATTATACACTTTCCGCATTCAGTGCTGCGAGTATTAATAAGATTGTAGAAGTTATATTAATAATGCACACACAAAAATCAGAAAGCATCACTAATAGAAAATTGATAATTAAATGGCATAATGAAGGCAAAAGCTATGGTGAAATAGCTCAATTATTAGGGAGAAGTAAATCTACCGTTTATTACATAGTGAAAAAGTTAAAAACCATTGGAATCCTTCAGGATAAAGTCCGTTCTGGCCGGCCCAAGAAATTAACGAAGATGGAAGAAAATACAATTGTGGGTGAAATGAAAACGTGTAATAAAAAACGACACTACAATTTCTGGTCCAAATCTTGCACCAATGGTTTTAAAAAACAAGTGCACCCTGAACTTTGTCGAAGAATCCTTCGTAAAAATGATTTTCATGGTCGTAGAAAATAGAAAAATTGGAAAATTGCATGAACATCCGCAGTCTAGTAATAATTAGACTTCGGATGTTTATGCAAAATAAAAAGTTTGTGCATCAATCGCAAGATGCAGGAGCTAAATATAAATTTATATTCTTCATTAATAATTTTAATGTGATGAAAATAATATATTAATACTCTCAAAATCTTTAAATATTTTCACTGTTTTAAATTGCACTTGCTTATTTTTGTTATAAATGCATAAAATCCGGAGTCTAGTAATAATAATATGAGGTGTTGTCATTTGGCGTCCCAAATATTCCCAAGAATTAGAAGAATTTGCAATATACCAGAGAGAGCATTAAGTATGAAAAAATTGGTTCCCCCTTTCTTCTTTAATAAAATAGTTTCTACGAATGTGATTCACCAGAAATACCCGTAGTCCGCTTATGACTCAACCCAATATAATGCATCATGCCTCGTTTTAATTCATTTATTCTCGTTTGTTGTGTATTCATCGATTCATGTACAATATGCATACATATTGTATTGTGTAACATTTGATTGCACAGGGTAAACATTTGATACGACATACAAGTTTTCAATAACCTGATATGTGTTTATTTCACTTTCAATGTAATTTCGACGTTTAAGAATGATATTGTTGAAACACGCGACCAAATTACCAATAACACCACTGCCGATAATGGAGTTGATAAAATTAAAACTGGCCAGAGGTAGACTATTAAATTTCCCAGACTCTTCTTTCTTGTCCTATGGAATTAGATTTTACATGTATCCAGAAATAATAAAGGGTTCGAGGAAACGGAAACGGTGTTGAGAAACTGACAACAGCGTGAACGATCGATTTTATGCGTTGCTGGAAAACGCTCACCTTAACACATCACGGTTCGTTATGTTATATTGTTGTTCCTAAAAAAAGCATTCCGCAGAATCCAGAAATGTCAAACTACTTAAACAATTTTCAACTCTCGTAAACTTCGAACACATTATAAAAGAGCAATGAAACTCATATTATACGGTATAAAAAAAGTTGGTCGTGCAAGTGAATTTTGTATGAACTTGCGTAAAACGAAGAAGTGTGAGAGCGCAGGTTATAATGCGTTAATATTTCACTGATTTACGTGCATGTTTATGTTCATAAAAGCTCTTATAAAGTTAGTTTTGCTTATGTCTAGTTTTTGTTCTATAAATAGTTAATGTATAATTGTTTCATACGTATTTTATCATAAAACAGCTAGCGAATGTAAATTATATAAAATAATGAAAAGAGCGATAGGACAGATTATAGTATCGTTTTAAATCATGCAATCGTATTTTTCTTAGCCACGATTCATGCCAGCAACTCGTGGTTCCTAGGTAGATAATTAATTGTCTCTTACCCCGACTAATTGTCTCATATCATCATAAGATTCTTCTGAGCCCAGACTGCCGCCCTATTTAGAATCAAAATTAACTGTGTTTACCTTCTGCAATATCACCTCAATTATGAAAACGAAATTTACTATAATGTTATAAAAGTTGTAAATAAACTAGGCGAAAGATTGATAATACTTTTTTTTGACGGAAGTATTTCAGAAATACATTTTATTTCTCGATTTCTCATTAGTCTGCTCAATTTGCAAATTTTTCTTTAATTATTTCATAAATTAATCTACTTATTTGGAATTTTTCATAAAAATCTGGCTATGATGTTATAAAAGTTGTATTGTAGGTATTTAGACAATTATTATTCAAATGAACCTGTGAAACTCATTAATCTGCTCAATTTGCAAACTTTGCTTTAATCATTTCATAAATTAATCTACTTATTTGGAATTTTTCATAAAAATGTTTATATACTATTGTAGGTATTTAGACAATTATTATTCAAATGAACCTATGAAACTCATTAATCTGCTCAATTTGCAAACTTTTCTTTAATTATTTTATAAATTAATCTACTTATATGGAATTTTTCATACAAATCTGGCTCGTCCACATGAAAGAAAAGGTCAAGCATCTCATTAAACCGAAGATTACCGTTTACTCTTAATTGCGCTGTCACTAAAGGTATCGGCTTAATTCGAACATTATTACCAAAGGTTAACAATGATTCCATTGTCGAGACAAATCAGTTGGAAGAGTTTCTGTTCGCCTTGTAAATATCAAGTCCATATTTTCATTATCTTTCACTTCCTGGCGTGGGCAAATATTCCATATTATTACAACAATTAGAAACGAACGAAGTGAGATAAACACAATGCGGAATAATACAAGCAACCATTTCGTGATACGTAGAAAAACAGTTGTGTAATTAAACTTCGCAGGCGATAATCAGATTGCAAGTGTGCAAACAAACGCGGGTTGTTTGCGGTCGATATGCGGATGAATGAAACAAATATTTGCCTTGTTCATTCAAACCTTCGCCACGATCAAAGATCTCGTTAAACTTTCACGACATTTAGGTAGACAATTCAATAGGTCAGAGATACATCAAATTGCTTGCCTATTAATAATCGGAAGACTAAGGCTAACTTCCACACTTGTGAAATATGAAAACTTTCGCTTATCGTTGGAAGGTAGAAACACGTAAACGGATAACATCTACAAATATATATGTATACGCGTATGATGAGTTATAGATTTTTCTCCATTGTTGCAATAGTATAGTCAGAGACACTTCGAAAAGCAAGAAACTCTCATCTTGCTCCCCACCCTCGTCCTAACAACTTTCCAAACTACGTGTAAAAACTTTCTAAGCTCCTCTCTTTCTCTCTCTCTCTCTCTCTCTCTCTCTCTCTCTCTCTCTACTTATTCTTCATTACATAATACGCATTCTTAGGAAACTGTAAATCTTCTGCCGAAGAAGCTCTCGACAGATCCGGAGAACAAGTATAATAACTCTCGATTCGTTCGCCGTTTTAATTTCTGTTGGGACATTCGCGAAAGGGTTGAGAAGCACAACTTCCTCGAATACCAATTTCGCCCACCGGCACCGCTATTAACACCTCCATGAATTCCAACGCTGCCTACTAGCACACGCTCGGCCTCATTATC
This sequence comes from Lasioglossum marginatum, assembly GCA_028455795.1. Taxonomy (NCBI): domain Eukaryota; kingdom Metazoa; phylum Arthropoda; class Insecta; order Hymenoptera; family Halictidae; genus Lasioglossum; species Lasioglossum marginatum. The sequence continues at coordinate 9,236,818 of CM052265.1, forward strand.
ACCGTTCGATCAGCGTACGCAATTTATCAACCATTCAGAGGTATAATAATGGATCATCCGATTGCAGAAATCCACTAACCCGACGCAATCTTCGGTAATGAAATTAGCGTAACTCCGTTCGTCTTTGAGACAGTCGCGAAATGATTGGTCGTGGAGATCGAGGAAGGAAATTTCGGATTTAGCAATCGGTGTTTTAGCGCGATGGTGTGGTGTGTTGTTACGGGGTGAGGGATCGGTGTACGATTCGGGAACGATTCGACAGAGAATTTAGCTTACTCACATCCTCGTAGCTGTTCCTCGCGTCCAGGATGTAACTTTTCTCGGTGGCATCGAGAGCCATCGTGGACGGTCGCCGAAGGGAAGAATAATCGAAGGTGCAACCGAACGAGAACGGAAAGCTTAAAGGGAAGGTCTGACGCAAAGTGTTAGGACCTAGCAGACGTCTGAGGCGACTGCACCCTCCCTATCTACGCGAGCTTCCGTTTTCCACTCTCTTTGCCCCTCCGGGCAACCATGCACGTACAGTTTGGCTGCGACGGGTGCGTGCGCATCGTACGTTCACGTTTCTCCACGTTATCATCGAGGGCTGTGCTGTCTTTCGCCGACGCTTATCTCTCATCACGCCTCCTTCACCCTTCCTCTTCCCGGCATTTCTTGATTATTCTTCTCACGCTGAAACTACCGGTTACCGTCCCCCACTTCAGATCACCAGATTGGCTCTGTAGTCGTTTAGTCGAGCACCGGGCCTCTCACCTGTCCAGGTGTCAAACGCGATTCATCGCGCCACCGAAAGTGCTACGCGGAGCTATCTGCCCGGCGAAATCAGTTTCTTTTTCTTCGCACTTAGGCTTGCCATCCGTCCGGCTTTCCCCGGATTTGTCTTACAATTTTGTGCATCCGAAGACGTCCGGGGGGATTTTCTTTAAGGATCGTAAGGATCCTTATCGTAATCCTTATCCTGATCGTAAGGATTTCTTAAGGATCGGTTTTCCGATGACGTTACTCGCTCGCACCCGCTCCACTACCACTAGGATCATTCCACGCGAAATCGGACACTCTTTAGAGTACTCGGATTTTGTTCAAATTTGAATATATTGTAGTCTTGAACGAATCTCAAAAGATTAAACATTTCTACCGACGTGGAATATAATTCCGTTCTATATAGTTCTTCTCATTTTATGGATATGAAATTGATATAATATCTCATACAATACTTAAATGTTTAGTAATTGATCAGAGACATCAGAGAAAGAAAATGTAAATAAAGCGGGTTTTTATCTGTATTTGGTTCTTTTTTTATTTCTTTAATTGTCTTAGTTTTTTAGTTGAAAACAAATACAACTTCCACAAATATGAGTAATATTTAACATAATTAGTAAATAAAATTGTTTAAAATAAGTAACAGTCAAGGAACTGTCCTTTAAAGTAAATTTCAAATGAAACACTTAAAATAGTAGGGAGTTGTTGACAAGAAAATTGAAAAATAATTCGGAGTGCAAAGGGTTAATAATGTAAATAGTATTTTGAATAATAGTACAGCAATTTTCAATGGTGACTCTGAGTCACTAAAAAGTGTCACCCCTTTTTCGTTAAATTATAAGACTAGAACTGACAAAACTGATGAAAATGAGTTTTTAGGAGCTTATATTAGTGAAAACATAAGAGTATCTACTAAAAATGTAATGTGAAAAAAATGTTTTTTCCAACATTTATTGGGCAATTGTACTAAACAAATGCAATGTTTCATAGCAGAAGACTTTTTAAAAATTTGAGAGGAAATGAGGATATAGCCTCCCCTTTATGGACCTGGTTTTAATCAAGCGGACACTTAGATAGATCGGATTCGCCCGTTTCAGATCATCATAGTTGGGTACACTTATTGTAAATAGATTTTACGCATTTATGATAAAAATATAGGTAGATCAAAATACCGAACAGTGAACATGCTTAAAGCATTTCAAAATACCGTTCTATTATTTTCAACCCATTAAAATGATTATGGAAAGAAATAACTGACTGTGCATCTTGGAATTTTGTTTGATTATTTTTGTTTTGCATAAAAATACGCACTCTTTTACTTAAATATAGTATTTCAAGATCTATATTTCCATTTTTAATTTTGTGCACTATTTCAATATACGTATCTATTTGTTGGAATCATATATTAATTGAAATATTTTTTGTATCATATGTTGGAAATGAATATTTGAAATAATGTTGTTTTTGAGATATATGAAAAATAATTATTTCAGATAATACTTGACGCTTCTAAATTTACTGTATGATATACATATATAAACATTCAATGTAGAAAATATTTCTATTTTGTATTTCAAATGTACTATTTTACACCAAACACTGCTTATTATTGCCCAAAAAGTACTTTTATGAGAAATGATTGAATGAATTGCATATGATAATGAGTTTTTGATTTCTTTTAATTTGTATAAGAAGGAACTTAAATTGTATTTAAGTAGTAGTATTTCTGTTGGTGAATATTTCGATAAATTCATTTTCTACGTACTATGATAAGTTTGGCGTAAGCAAGTTTGTACAAACCAACTATTTTGACTTCTCAACAGCTCCAGTGTTAAACTTGTAATCGGTTTCTACCCAGAATTAGGCATCATTAAAAAATATACAGGGTGGAAATTATAAAGAGTTACAGTCGAAAATCTCCGAAAATATTGATTATACGCAAAAATGTTTCAGATGAAAGTTGTTCAATACCTGGGGGGAACATCATGTGATGGAACTTTTATTTTTCCCGGTGGACACACCAAGGTGAGATGAAGGTCAACTTTCTTTTTTTAAATGGAATGATACGTTTTTCTATCCACCATCAAATAGTGCGTTTCAAGACGAATTCAACGACCTATGACTCAAGGTCATTCAAGGTCAAACTTGTAGCGAAGTTTTTGGTGCGACAGTCTTCGTTTTGGTGTGAAAGTTCGAAGGCACGAAGTAAAGTACAAATAAAGCGATCACACCTTTTCCGCATTTCCCTGCGCGAGTTATTGTTACCTTCGACTAAAATTGTTACCTTATTTTCTATTTTATTTTATTGTATTATCTTGTTTAATGAGATTTTCATAAAAATGTATTTCATTCGCAGTTTCAAATGTACTTGAGTTAAACCGAATAAAGTGTATATAAATATGTACGCAATTTAATGATTATTCATTAAGAATCTGTTACCTTTAAGGAAAAGTAAAAGAAGATAGCATCTCACTCGTGTTCATAATTATCGTATATTAATTACATTAGTTTCTTTTATTGTTATTCTGCGATATTTTCGTAAAAAATGTTTGTGATATGGAGAATGTATAAATGTGCTAACAGGTGTAAGTCTTTTGTTAATCTCTACGATTAATAATTAGTTAATTAATAATTTGAATTGTTAATGAATTTTCTAAACGAGTTACATTGTTTATTAATAGAATCAGTTTTTACAAAAAGCTCAATACACGTAGTACAAATAAAGAAACTGGAATTTTATACATGCTATAATTAAATCGTAAAATCCTTAAATTATGGTTTACAAATTGTTTAAAAATAACTTGCGAGATATATAAACGTATAAAAAATAGAAAAAGTAATTAAGACATTTCGAATAAAGTTTTCTTTATGAACCCCGAACTTGCTCATTGGAAAGTAGATAAAGACATATGTAATCAGACACAGACGAAAGATAGAATCATTAATGAAAACTTCTTTATGATGAAACAATGACGAATCAGTAATGTAACAATTAAGCAATGAATATTCTTGCTTACAAGTTTTATAATGAATTGTTTGAGTTTTTAACCATTACTTTACCTACCGTTATTAATTAGATACGAGATAATAGGAATTCACATTGAGAATAATTATAAAATAAAAAACGATTCATTTATTTGAAACGGCGGACAAAAATTCAAGTATTCAATTATACTCACATTTAGTTAATAGATTACATGCGTTCTTTAAAGTAAAGAAACAATTCAAAATAAATTATACAAATGACGAATTTTATTATAAGTAGCTGAGATATAATTATATAATTAAGTATAATTATTAATACTTTATAATTGTATCAGTTATTTAATGCGCAAATGACTGTATAAGATACTTGTAATGACGAGATTGAATTGCCGGCCAGTAGCAATTAAATAGTAAAATAACGATAAAATATGTTCTTAGTTTTACCACAGTTAAATCTTATATAAATAAACTGTATTATTCACTATGTCGCAAGGCTGTTAACTAATTGCTGTTAATTACTATTATGAATTACCAATTATGCAATAAGGTACTAATTTGTCAGGTGTTGCACAAAATCAATTATTTTCACATATTTGATCTACATTGTGCAAAGTCAGGCACAAGACACGCAAGCGCCTCTTTATTACTTATTTAATTGTACACAGCACTTTACAACTTCAGTTGTACATTACCCGATAATATGGGAATTTGTCATATTAATTCGATTTCTAAATAAAATTCTTCATAAAATGTTTTGCAAATATTGTGAAACGTGTTTTAATGAAACGCTTATGTGTCAGTAGCCTGACACAAATCGATTAAAAAATTGGAATAATTACAATGAATACTATTATTTTTAATATCTTATATATAATTATCTTCCGTAATGCTTTTATGAAAAATGAAAAATTATGAAAAATGTTAGAGCTCTCTATAAATATTTTCGAAATCTTAACGGTAGTTTCAATCAAATGCAAAAGGACAGTAATTTCGTATTTAAGTGAAACTATTTTGACATCTTATACTGCAAACTAATAACTTCTTTCTTTGCAGTTGATTATTCTTGCTCTCTTTTACAGTCACTCTTGTTACATTCACAAATGATCATTTCTACTTTTTTTATTATTGATTGAGAAATGGGGAAGATCTTACTACTTTTATATAGAATGCATGATATGGATACTCAGGAGTGTCTCGAAGGATCTTGACGAGGTATCACAAACCATCCATTATTCCCTGAAACTGCAGGACCCACCATTTGTGCGTTCAAGGCATTATTCATTCTTTGATTCTTCATTATTTCTAGTTGTCGTTTTAAATTTCGATACAATTTTATTAAAGATTCCTGAAATTCAAAAAATCTTATTTAGCATTCTTCATTTTTAATTTATGTGTAATAAGTGTATCATGGTAACCTTCTCATCTTCAAGTTTTCTAAGTTCTTCCTGTTGCCTTAGGCTGTCTAAAGTTAAATTTTTAAGCATTTCGTTTTTGTGTTGCCCCAACAGAGCTATTTCTGTTTGAACTTTTAAATACTCTTGTGCAAGCTGCTTATGTTCTTCAAAAATTTCTTTTGATCTTTCGCAAGTTTGATCTGGTGTGAGTGGTCTCAAATCAGCATCCAATAGGCGATAAACATTGTCCAAATCTTCATTGGTTGTGCTGTTACCTAACAATCAATAATAATCAATTTTAAACTCGCATTATTACATCTCAATTCCTCTATCATATTCCAAGTGCTTCCAAGAAGATAGAATAATTAATTTTAAAAAATTGCTCTATCATTTTTCGTTATTTAGTTTTGTTATAATCAAATTACAGAACTTTAATGAATAATAAAATTTACATATATCCCTTGAAGACTATTTTTTTTCAAATTCTCATAAATCTGGCTAATCTTTATTTAGTCGTTCGCTACTTTCAAACCAAGAAATATATGCACTTGTATTATTAATGTATTTAATGGGAAAAATACGACTACGTTCGTATGGGTATAATTCATTTTAAACTCATATGTCAAAAACTTCGAATATTTTGAAATTTTGCAAAACTTTTTCAAAATTTCTCAAGACTCGAAGTTCTAACTCATCAAATAAACAAATTATCAAATCAATCTATTATAAGTAATAATGTACTGATTATTTGGTATAATATATAATTCTTATTAAATCTCAATTCCTTTATCGTATTCCAAGTAGTTCCAAGAAGATAGAATAATTAATTTAAAAATTTAGTTGTTATAATCAAATTACAGAACTTCAACGAACAATAAAGTTTATATAAATCCCTTCAAGACTATTTCTTTTCAAATTGCCATAAATCTGGCTAACCTTTATGTACCCGTTCGTTACTTTCAAACCAAGAAATATATGCATTTGTATTATTAATGTATTTAATGGGAAAAATTCATAAAAGTTCATATGTGGATAATGTATAAAACAGTTCACTGAAAATTTCATTTCATCCACTTTGCCCCATTCATCCTGCTCCAAAACATCCTATTTGCCCTGACAGTAAAAAAGAAGACAGGCAAAAGTACTAACGCAATAAAACCCAGCACCGCTTTAGGGTGTCCGTGGTGACGATGTTCGGATATTCCTCGCACATTTCCAAATGTTGAAGCCTATCGAGGCTTCGTTCATAATAAAATCAAGCAAGGTTCGCACATGAAGGATGTCACACTGATCAACATCCACGAGTCACACGAAATTATACCAAGAAGATGATCGATTAAAAGACGACGAGAATACGGAGTACAAAATAAAAATTTTTAGATAGAAGCCGTAATTTTCGATAACGTGGATGATAGGGAAAAAAAAGGAGAAAGAGAAGGAAAGATCGTCGTTCTTGGTGGTGGGTCGGGAGAGCACTAAACAAACGTGCATCTATATTGGGCCTGGTGAGTCAGCCACACCTGCTTCGAGGTATCCCCCACCAGACAAGACGTGCAATCACGAGCCAAGAAGAAAATACGGTTCTTCGGCTCTTAATTCATCTTCAGAGTTGGATTAGGTCAAAATTTCGATTCTCCCAGTGAACAATTGGAGAAGAACTTGTTGATGGCTGAATGTCCGCCACGTGCACCCTAGATCCAGTTACCAGACTAGATAATCCAGTGAAAAAATAATCCACTCCATGAAAAAATAATGTCAACGTTCAGAAAATCCATTGAACTCAAAAATATTCTCCTCCTCGTCAACCACCCAGCCCAGTAAACCCAGATATTTCGTAAACATTATTTTTCTCATTCTACTTTCATAAATTGGTAAAGTGTTCATGCCACACGTGTTAACACGTTATTCACTGGCAACCTTCTAATAGTCTTTTTTCAAATCGACGATCAAGAGTTGAGAATTTCTCAATAAATTGTTCAAAAGCTACACCAATTTTATCCACAATTCAACAAATTTATAGAATTAATGCAGTGTGACAAGTTCTTCTAAAATTGTTATCTACAATAATAATAATATAAAATCTTTTACATGCAGCTCACTAAAAAGCCTATTAATAGGCTTCCGATAGGTAAAGTGTTAATATTCTCATCATTTTTCAATTCTGTGAATACTTGAAAATAGGATATTTAATACTTGGATATTCTGGATAAAACTTGTACTTCAGATTAGCGAGAAATATTTTTCACATTGCAAAAGCAATGGTAGCATTCTTTGTTATTTGAATGGAGTGATTTAATCAATGATAGTTTCACTGTATACAATCACCCATTTGCTTTTATTTACTACTTTGTTTTCGTTTTCGTACTTGGAGCTTTTTAAAGTGTGACCTTTATAACTGTCAATAGGTGTCAATCAGGAACAAGTTCTGGCGATTAGTTGGCAGTTAAATTTAGTGAAGTCGCACAATGTGGCTGTTTTCGCGGGCCCTTTGCCAGGGTAGACTTCGCCGATCGACGAACTCCAAAGGAATTCGTCACGGGAAAATCGCGGCGTGCCAGGTAGTACGTTTAAAATTTTTTACAATAATATTTTTATTAATAAATATAATTCCTCTAGAAATTCGAGTAATAAACATTTCTAAGATTCAAATTAATTCGATAATACCAAGATAAATTTATACTAAAATATGAATAATATCAATTAACAAATAGTTTGAATATAGTACACCTACATTCGCATTGGTAATAAATGATTGAACAATGAAATTTTCGGTAAAATAATTTCGATATTTAATACATATTAGAAATTAATTCACTCGTTCGAAAATTCATTTAAATGCAATTAGAAAAATATACAATTCTTGAAAAGCTATTTATTAATATTTAATGGTATTCATTATAACTAATGAATGAGGCATCTAGATACTAAAAATTCTCTTGATGTATCTAAAATATTTTTCAAATAACGGTAAAATGTATGAAGATTTATATTTTATGTGTTAAAGTTTTCTTACATGAAATACCTTTTGCATATTTTTTATATTACAGTTTACATAAAAATCGATCGCTTGTGTTAAGTATTTGAGAATGTTTTTAAATGGCGACAATAGGTCTGAGCATACACATTCCCTGCTAAAAGCAAAGTTTTGTGGATCATACGGAGAATGTTATTTTGGGATTAGAGTACTATCGCGCGGTGAGTCACAAATTCGGAGCTCTCGCTTCAAACAAGTTCTCTCTTCTTGGTGGCTACACGGCAACCACGAATTCATTAATAAATAACAATCACATTATTTATACCATGTTGTATCTATACAATATGCAAAGATAAGTCGTTCGTGGAATGGATACGAACCACCCCACTGAAACCTAAACACGTAACTATTTTCTTTGTTTTTATCGATATAAGAAAATATTTGAAAAACAATTAACCCTTTGCACTCGGACCTATTTTAACTCGAAAATTAAAAATTTGTTCGACCTAGAATATTTCCATTCTCTATGATCTTTTAAATTTCATGGCTATGAAATTGATATAATAACTCATACAATATTTAAACGTTTATTAATTGATTAGATACCGACATATCTAATAATGTAAACAATATTTCAAATAATGGTACAGCAATTTTTAGTGGCGCCTCGGAGGCACCACTCGAGTGCTAAGGGTTGAAACAGATTTTTCAAAACCGATATTTTTTGTATGAAATTATTTTCATTACATATTGTAATAGGTGTTAAAATTCTTTTGTCCATGCCTGGGTTATAACTTTGAGGTAATCTTGCACACCAAAACAGAGTGAATCAATTTCAAGATACTACTATATCAGTGTAAGAACTTAGTGGTAACACAGAAAAATATTGAAAGTAATGTTCATTGATAGTGAACTATTATGTAAGATGAGCAATACCGGGTTGTAGTGTTCCTAACAGTGAAAGCTTCAGTTTAAACATTCGCTAACGTAAACGATAAGAAACTATAACAAATCTAAATACTACCATAAATAGTATAAAACAATGTACTCACTCCGAACAGTGTTTTTTGTTCTCAGGACTGGAGAGTCTAATGGTGGATCGGGACATGCTAATGCCCAAGCATTCTGTAATTAAAAGTGTAAACGTGTTTAAATATAAATTTGTAAGTCTACAATATATTAATTTTTGTAAATATATTATTCTGAATAGTCATGCATCGATATCTATTTTTGAAAATTGTTCAATTAATGAAGTTTTAATTTAACAACTAATATCGTATGTACTATTTAATCCATTAAATATATAGATGTGCTAACCTGATCGCATTCAATATGAAGCGGTGGAAAATGTTTGTTTTGAAGCTTTTTACTGCATGCATTGTCTAACGAATTATTTTTACAGCTATCACGGAAAGGATTCGATAAATTATCTTTTCCATTTGGAAGTTTCGATGTTTCTTTGGGAGCTTTAGCTCTGATGGTACCATTAGGAGTGTATCCATTTATTTGAGAGTCCAGAGTGCCAGTCACATCTAAAGTATCATCTTTAGGGACATGGTTATCATTAACTTCTTCCGATTCAACACCTAGATAATAATAAAACGCTTACATTAAAATATACACGTATACAGGATGAGACACTAACTATTGCCACCTACAATAACTCTGAAAGTATGGTAGTAGTAGAAAAGTTTCCGAAATAAAAGTTGCATCGGACAACAGAATATTATGTTTTGGTACCTGTTTTCTGATAGCGGCTATTCAGACGAATCCAACGAGGTGCAACATTAACACTAAACTTACCAAAACTGGTCAAAATGACCGGTTCCAAGTTTTTTATTTTACAATTAGAAAAATAGTAAAACTGATTTCATAAGAAACGATTGTATAGATATCTTTAGTACAGCACGTAGTGCACGTATTACAATAGGAGCTGCACAAAATCTAAATAAAATTAATCTTGTCATTTTTGTAAGGGAACATGTACCACAATTACTTCTCAGGCTCGGTAGGTTTAGTGTTAAGGTCTTATCGAATCACATGCTGTAACAATTTATTGTACACATGTATTTAATTGTACGACGTGTAGGGTGAGAACGTTGAGTGCCGAAGTGATAGGAAATACTACTCAATCCCTGATAAAAAGATTGCAGCATCGCATTGATACCATTAGCAATCACTTTGAACACCTTCTGTAAATACAAGTTTATTTCGCCTTTTTTGTCATAAATGACTTTTGCTGACTTTCAAAGACCTTAATGTTGCACCTCGAGCAACAAAAGATTAACGCCACGGCCCCTGTTGTCCAATGCAACTTTTATTTCGAAAACTTTTCTACTACTATCATATTTTCGGAGTTCTTGTTGGTAGCAATAGTTAGTGCCTCACCCTGTACATTATTTAATTACGTTTATAAAGGGCGATTCATTTAAGACTGGAACCTACAATATATTTAGGGGGTAGACTCGTTTCCAGGATTGCAAGGGTGCGATATACATATGCCTTCTCATTTCTCGATAATGCAAAGATGGGGTTTTTCAGTTGTAAAAAGCGCTAGATAAAAGATCAATTTAGGCAGCAGTCGCCCTCAAAAGTCCTATTTTTTAATGGTGTGCGAGATTCCGAGAAGTCCCGAAACCCGATGCTTGGGACGGGATGGGAAGGCGCGTATCGGGTCGGGACGGGATTCCGAAAATGTTCGGGTTTCCCGAGAATATTCGGGATTCCCGGGGGTGTTCGGGTTTCCAATGAATCTCTCTTCGGGATTTCTGATACTGTACGGAATCTTTTAATATTGTTTTTTAGTAAGAAATCCCGAACATTCTTAGGAATCCCGAAAGTTTCAAGATCCCATCCCGATCCCGGAAATCGTTCCCGTTCCCGTACCGATCCGGTCTCGTACATCACTACTATTTTTACGTTTACGAGACCTAATTTGCATTATTCGGAAGCATACAGCTGCGCACGTAGCTATTTTCATAAAGCTGCGACAGCTGCATGCTGCCGAATAATGCAAATTACGCCTTGTAAACGTAAAAATAGGACTTTTGAGGGCAATCGCAGCCTGGATTGATCTTTTATCTAGCACTCTTGCAATCCTGGAAACGAGTCTACCCCCTTAAGTGGCTCATCCTGTATATTGAGTAAAATTATTCTTGTTGTTTAAAGTTGTGTTTTAATTATTCTTAAAGATTTCATACTTAAAGTATACATACTGGCAGAATATTCGACAGGTTCTAAATGATCATTGAAAAATTGTGATAATTTTGTCATTATTTCTACAACAACATCCATTGATGGTCTTTCTTCGGGAGACTTGTGCCAACACCTGAAAAGACAAAATCTTTCTTTTTGATTGAATAAAAGACAATTTATACTGTGTTAACATATTTTGTTATTTAGACTTAACATTAATTTAACGTGTCATACATTTAATAATAGTTTACATTGTGCTAATATAGTTCAAAAATTATTGTAATTGGTTATATAGATGAACCTGAAATATAAAAAAATATGTCAACTCTATGCGAGAATAACATAAGTATAAAATTTATTCAGAGCTGTCTGTATAAAATTTCTAAAATTGAATAGCATTGCAGCCTGTATGTAATACAAGAGGCAATGGAATACACAGGATGTTCCAATATGTATAATAAATACTTTAAGGAATGTTTCTACAATAAAATGAGAAACAAAACGGCAATATTGGAATTTCGACTTTGTTTTCAAACTGCTAACGATTAAAATCATCAGTAACAACATGTAAACCATTTTAAAGTAACGTATAATCGTTAATAATTTAAAAACAAAGCCGAAAGCACAATATCGTTATTTCGAATTTCCATTTTATTTTACTTTGTACTGCTATATGTTGCAATTCATCCATAATTGCTTTTGGGAACAAAACCAGATGTGAGTAACGCATAGTTCACTAAAAACTACCTTATATGTATTAATAAATCAATAATGAAATCAATATAAAATAGTAGTAACTATACTAATATCTCCTGGTGTCTAAATAACTAGTAATTAATAACTAATACCTTCCTAAATGATCGTCTATCATTGTAGCCGAGCGATATACATATACCCTAAAATATTTATATATATTATTATATAATATAATTTATATATATTAATATCATGAGAAAAATAACTGGGAGCAATGATAAAATTTCACAGAATAAATCCATTTGCACTGACATGGATAACAATTTAAGAAATAATGCTATTCCATCTAACATTCGATCGTCAAGAGAAAAACGAAAGGGAAAGTAGTCATTAGACTCGATGATATCCATAATGGAGAAGTATCATTGAAGACAATTTCACTTACCACTAAACTTTACTCCCAGTGCCTAAACATGGAAGAGGATGAAAGAGTAGATCGCTGTTCCAAAGGAGAATCCATAGTTGCTACAAAGACCCCAATTTCTTTAATGAATATTTTATGATGAACTATGTGCCCCAATCTTCACCCTCACCTAGGACAAAACCTAAAATTCATAAGAAGAAATTTAGAAAAAGCCTAAATAAAGATGTGGAACAATCTCGGAGCGAATGAAGTTTCCGCAATCATATTTTCTGTACAAACAGAAAATGTGTTAAAACCTGCCACAAAGATTTTCCATTTCCAATATCTATTTTGTTGTGAAGATTGATTTCAATTTTTGATTGGTTATATTCGTGAAGAAAAACATTCATCCCTTTGGAATGTGATCAAATATTTTATTAATAGCAACATGGGCACAGTATACGTAAAAATTGTAATGATACTACACACTGGTTTGATCATTACCGATGATAAGCATAGTAGCGAACTGTATAAAGAAGATGCAGAGTCGCAGAAGAAACTGTATACCAGGCAACTATTATGCTTTTAAATGGCAGCAACTTTCTTCGCGATATTTGGAGGATATACTTGTAATATATTATAGAAATTTATACATAACATTATGGTAACATATCATTCAAGGAATGTTGTTTAGTACCCTATCTGTTTGTATTAAATGATTCAATTAATTGTCTGTTTCTACACGTATTTTCCTATTCCTGTCCCAAACTTCTCTAGTTGTATGCCTACCAATGACAAATCGAAATAAGAAGTGCAACATATATATACATGTTGATTTTTGGAAGATAAACTAAGTGTCAAACTTATATTAATTTGACACTACTGACAGATGAACTATACCACCACAATGTAAGCAAATATAATATAAACAGTCTTTGAACGCAGAGTCAAATAAGAAGATCAAATCTCATTCATATTCATACATATTCACACATATTCATTCTGAAATGTAATGTCCATTAATGTATGAGCATATAGTGTTGTTTGTTTGCCTAAGTAAACATAAATGTATTGTTTTCTATATCAATCTATTATATTGATTCTATTGATTTAATTAACAAAACGATTCAATATAAAATTGGCTACAAAATATATAGTTACTAACCATGAAATACTTCGATTAATCTATCATATTGAAAAGCAAATAACATATTTAATCCAGCATTCATTATATCCAATTAACAAAACGTAAAATCGATAAAAAAAAATTAATTTTGTTTTTATAAATGATTTGAAATATCATTTTATGGAACTGCAAATAGATTTGCTTCGATTGTAATAATTACCTGGTCATGAGATCTTCGATTGGTTTTGGACAGCCTTCGATCAAAGGAGGTCTTTGTCCCATATGCACTGCCCACATTATTCTGTAAGCTGAGCCACCAATTTGATCAAATGGTTTCTTCCTTGACAATATTTCCCATAGGATAACACCCCAACTAAATACATCACATTTTTCAGTATATTTATAACCTTCGAATACTTCCGGAGCCATCCAAGCAGCAGAGCCTTTATTGTTTGTCATGTACGTATTTAAATCACAAGCTGTGCCAAAGTCACAAATTTTAAGAGTCTGTCCGCCCATTACCAGTAACAGATTTGGCGGTTTTAAGTCCCTAAAAATAATATAAATAATATTCGTTAATTAATACAATTAAAAATTCAATTCTTAACACTAGAACTACCACAACAGTCAAAATGACTGATTTTATAATTTCATTTTACAAATTCTTACTTCATGTTATATTTTTTTCTCGCAATAATGTGACAACTTTTGCAGCGATAACTAAAGGTGTAATATAATGAATTTATTTTTGTTTAATTTATTCAGAAGCAAAATAATTTTGTATTATGGCTACTTATATCACTTGGTACTTCTCACATGGGTACTTCTCAAAGTGGAAAAGTATCGTATAATCTGTTTACCAAAACCCAAATCGTTTATTAGATATATCGATGTTTTGTTCTGAAATTTTATCGTATGCAACGTCTTATTTTGTCGCCACAATATAAACATAAACATAACCGCGATGTAACGTTAACATATTTAAGTAGTCATCGATGTTGATTCACGAAGAGGACCTAATTCTTTTTTATACAACGATATTTATCAAGCCCTAGAAATGGCAAAACAATTAAAAATCTCTGAATTGTTGCAAAAAGTAAACAATATACCAATGGAATGGTCTGATATCGAGGATGGCGAATTGTATGAGCATGAAGAAAGTGAATCAGAAGAAAATGAAATTAAACTTTATAGTGATAATAATGATAATGAGATTATAGACAAAGAAAATGTTCAGGAGTCCTCAGAAAATGAATTAGAAAATATTTTGAATTTAACAGAAGAATGTAACAGAAGACGTGCTTATGTGCCCTCAAGTTCTGCAGATGAAAATGAAAGCATACAAATTGCCATATGGAACCAGGGGGAAAAGAATAAAAGAAGGGTCTACTGCTGGAAGATTACCACTACATAATATTTTCAAAGACATATTCGGCCTCATATTCCTTTTGTAAGATACTAATAAATCAATAAATATAAAAATATTCTATTATTATGTATTTTTTAAAGATCAATCATTTTGACTGGTTTTGGTAGAAATAGCTTCGTCTTAGCTGTTGGTAATTCTAGTGTTAAACAACCAAACAAGGTTGGAAGTAAGTACATAGTAGTACATCCTGAAGGAGTAATTTTACAGGAAATTTGTGAATTTACATGAATATATATTTGTGTATACATATAATAAGTGCGAACATTAAATCTATCTAGTTTACAAGAAACTTTAATCTATATTTTTCACTTATTTGTTCATGTAGATTCATCTCTTTTCAGGTTCTACCATCAGTTTAGAGACAATATTCCCTATCCCAAGATTTTAATTTAATTTACCTATGAATTAAAGGCTTTGGTTTCATATTGTGAAGATATGCAACACCACGCGCACACTGCAAAGCCCAGCTCATTGCATGACCTGCAGTATATTGTGGCTGAGGATTACAATGTAATACTGTAAAATATAAATGAAGTATAAGTAGTAATTGAAACATGGTACTATTAACACGTTAAACGCCACACCGGTTCCTGAAAGTACTGTAGACATTCCAGTTTACTGTAGACTGGCCGTAGACTTTATGTTTATGCCACATGGGTACATGAGCTTTTGTTAACACTAAACCTACCACGAGGGGTCAAATGACCCATTATAGATTTTTTATTTGGCAATTATTGAAATTGTAAAGGTGTTTACATGGGAATTTATTGAATATATTTTTTGACTCCATTATATATTATAGTAAAAATCGCATAAAATATAAATCAATTTAATCTTGTTATTTTTATAATACTATACACATTAGTCACTTTTGATGGTCAGTAGGTTCAGTGTTAATGTGCATGGCTCTCCCTACTTGACGATAGAATGTGGCATAAACGGAAAGGTAAGTAAAATAGGCTTGGCGTTTAGGGCTGTTACGCACTGTTGACCAGTTGCCGACTACTTAGATGCCGAGAGAGAATTCAATGCATTTTAATTCTTGTCGCAACCAACGAGTCTCCTGTATATTGCTTGCGTTTTCGTTGGTTACAGTGATTAGGTGGTTGATACAACCAAGTGTGTATGAGCTAATATGTTTTCTCGTACCTAGTAGTCACCGGTGAATAGGGCTGCAGGTGAGCCGAGCTAAGCTCGAACTCGACTGGTCGAGCCGAGTCGAGGCTCGCACGAAGCGAGTAGCTCGCTTGGATGCGAGTAGCTTGCACCGATGCGAGTAGCTTGCACCGATGCGAGCTACCCGTGCCGAGCTTAGCTCGGCTCGCATTTTGCAGGTACTCGCACAGCCCTACCGGTGACTGGTCGTCAATGCGTAACAGCTCTTAATGTGTTAAATATTGTAAAATACCAAACAAAGAAAAACACCATTGTACAAGGATCCTCCTTCCGCATATTCCATCACCAAACAGACTGGACTTTTAGTGCAGGCACCATATAGTTTAACGATATTAGGATGCACAACCCTCGACAATTGTCTAACTTCCACTGTAAAAGCCTTTCTTTCACCTTCCGAATTGATGTACTTTACAGCGACATATTGCCCCTTCCATTTTCCTTTCCATACTACTCCAAAAGAACCTTTTCCAACTATCTATATAAAGAAGATTAATTCACATATTAAGTCACATATTTTAATATTACTTAATTCTAACAAAAGTGACTTATCCTCAAAATTGAATTCGACATACTTGGCATCGAGAATTAAGTATTACTTTTTTAAATAAAGAATTACGGTAAATAAACAATATTGATAAAATAAAATTACCAAAAAGGGCATACTATCTATAGATAAATGAGAAAGAATAAAATGAAATAAAACTTTGAATTTATGATTTTTATATATTCTGACTTTACGTAGAACATACTGATTAATAAAATTGGTTAAATTTGAAAAAATCAGAAATCTACTAACTATTTATAAACCAAAGTATAAATCATAACCTTTTTTTCGTTCTCTCCATCCTTGAACAAGTGATATTTTGCGTATATTATTATCAAAGTATCAATGTAGAAGGTCAAGTAGTCTTTATCGGTAGCAACAATTTACTTGAGAAGGTTTTAAAAATTGTTTAGGTTATGTTTCAAACGTGAACAGTTTTATTGATAAAGATAAATTGTAAAAGTTTTAAATATGCGAATAGGTTGATATTTTCTGAACATTAGGACGAATAATAAGAAAGATTAGGATTCAATTTTCTCGATAAATCAGGAAAGTTACTGTAAATTAAAGTACCTGTTCCGTTTCAATTTCATCGTAGTTAATTTCTTCAACAAACTGCTGCTGATGGCCTACTAACTCTTTACCCGCCATCACACATAGACGACATCACATTAGTTTCAGGGCACATTTAATTACCGGGCGTATTTCTCACGTTTGAGTGTTTATTCAAACTTCGAGCTCAAGCTCTCTCAATATTTTCCATTTTATTAACAGTGGCATGTATAGGAAGAAGATACATCGATAAATTTTTCTCATTCGATACATCGATATGTTGAAATACGATCCATCGTTACGTTTGTGTGGAGGGCATAATCAAATTGATAATAGTAGAAAGAAACATTTAATTCATTTATCCAACATAATTACGCGATCTAATTCGAATTATGCAAGTAAATCATAAGCACATAAACATGAAGCGTATATATTTATGCACTTTCTCAATCAATATATAATTTGTAAGAGATCATTTATTCATTTTAAAGACATATAACAGACATTTCATGCTTTACGTTTAAAAGGGTAGATAAAGAAAATTTTAAATCAATCTCGAAGACAAAACATTCCTGATTTATATTTTTTATTATAGTCAGCTTTCAACTTGTGATTAGAAACGAAATCGATACTCTAAATTTTAATGGTTGTTTGTATAACAATATAAACATGCATTTGACACATTTATTTTACTCTCTCTCTCTCTCTCTCTATATATATATATATATATATATATATA
>CM052265.1:9254889-9323300 GCA_028455795.1 Lasioglossum marginatum
ATATGTATACATATATATATATGTACAAACGTGCATAGCAAACTGATATTGTCTTTTAATAATTAATTTTCATCAAAAATACTACTCATACAAAAACATCTTATTTGAAAAATATCATTAAAAAATGCAATTAAGTTGGATAAGCATGAGTAACAAAATTTCTTGGAAATTTACTAGCAATTTGGTAAAGGAAAAGTTTCTTGAAAGTTTGTGTTGGCAATAAAATAATTCTTTTACGTGTTTTACAACTTATTTAGTGAGTCAGATGATTCTAGACATCGAATGATACATGTGCGTATCTAAAGATTCGCAGTATTATAAAAAGTTCTTAATTTCATTATTGACTAATCTTATAATAAAAATGCACGAGCATACGTGTAGTATAATACCTTCGTAGTGAAACTGCAATACTAATCAAAGAAATCATTCAAATGTTCCAGTTAATCATCTCGAATTTCTCAATTCGTTATAAAATAATACGTATATTCGAAACATACTCTCCGGTGTGCAACGTGTTGTGCAACATGGCACCAATCACAGCACGTAATTTCATGATCTAAACTGAAAATTTTTCAACGTGACTAATTGTCATCACTTGTAAACAATTGTCAGCCTGATTGCCTTCTAATTTGAGCGAAAACGTTGGAGCGAAAAATTAAGTTTTCAATCAACATTGAAATCAATACCTCTCAAAATGGCAGAAAATCTTTCGAAACGACCGACGAAAGGAATTTTAAAATCATCGAGCAGCTTCGATAATCCAGAAATATCTAGGTAAGAACGTTTATGTATTTCAGTTATTTGTTTTTAATTTATGTTGCCACGTAGAAATTGTAATTTGATCTTCATTGTTATAAAGAAATGTGCAACAAAGGCTATTCTTCTTTTATTTAATAATTAATCATTAATTTAGTTAAAGTTGAGTTTAGAATTGTTTTTTTTTAAGGTTAGGTAAAGTATAAATTATGTCAACGTTAAGTGCTCTTAACTCCATTACACATTTGTTTAATCAATGTCGATTTATAATCGTGAATTATTATCCGTTTGTTACAATTTTTCTATTAACTATTGAATAACTAATTAAAGCTATAGCTGTCATTCAGAACATGTTGAGGGAACAGGATATTATAAGGATGCTGTTCTCTCTCTCTCAAGCATCATCAAACAATTCAAATTTTCAATTCCATTCGGTTACATAATATCACTATATTTTTTAACACTTATACATGTGTAGTATTTATTCCATTTTTCATAGTTTACAAAATTTCATCGTAATTAGAAAAAATCTATGAATAATATATAAATTCATTGCATTGCGTTGCTCTGAACAAAATCTATAATATTGTATTATAATTGTCATTGAAGACCACCTAAAGAAACAAAATGGGACGAAATGAATATCATAGCAACATTGCATCCAGCAGGAAAAGAGTATGGTCACATGAAAATCGATGAACCAAAAACCCCATACAACTATGAAGGTCTGCAAGGTGAATTTGAACTCGATCAATTAGATTCTAATGCAGTTGCAGCCAAGTAAGTCTACTGATGATAAATTATATGTATAAACTTTCTATATAAGTGTACAATATTCAAATATATTACTGAACACGCTAACTTTTCATTTTGATTGTTATTATTTTGATAATTTAAATCTTATTTTCCAATTTGGAAACAATAATAGACGTTTTAATTAATATTTATTTTTATTAATAATAGGTTGGCAGGTAGCAGTAAGCCAAAAATATTTGAAGAATCGAGCGAAGACGAAGATGAAAAAGAAACACCTGAAGAAAGGGGTAAATAATTATATATTACGATTTCATAAATATTGTATAATGTACAGTTTTCAGAAACTGAAATGTAGTTAGAAAATAGAAAGTTAGTTATAATAACAATAATATACATTACGATTTAATGGAACATATCGATTTATCTGTTGCTATTTCAGAAAAAAGGAAAGCATTTGAAGCAAAAAGGAAACATCATTATCGAGAGTGGCAAGTAGTCCAGATGGTTAAAAAACAATTACTGGAAGATGAGGATGAAGATGATGATGATGATGAAGAGGAAATGAAGAAAGAAGAAGAACATCAACACAATCCAAATGATGACGAAAACATGTCTTACCTTTCTGAACAAATTAATTTTGATGTTAGATACAAGTGCATGCCATCCTGTGATAAAAAAGAACAGAAATGATACGGTTGAGGACTACAAAAAAACAATATTATAAATTACTAAAATATTGATCTAATTTCTCTCACATTTTCTGTTTACTATAAAATTTATTTTCTTCTGATAATCGATCAACTTTTTTTTTAAATCTCGTAACTGATTGGATTATCGTTTTCGAAAAAGTTGTAATTAATTACACAACGAAGTTAGTGTCAATATATAGGTAATTAATTGCGTAATTAATTACAGGTATACACAAATAAGTAATTAATAATTAAAGAGTATTTAATCAGTTTTTATATACTCGTCCATGTAATAGTTGGCAATTATTTCAAAATTTTAAATGGTAACTACTCATTTCGTTTTTATAAGTGTACAAAAAACGATAATAAGTTTAAAAATAAAAGTATAGATTTCTTTATACGTCATGACAAATTTACAGTACTTTATGGATATACATCGGTGCTGTAGTATGCAATATGAAGACTAACATGATTATTAATTATTTAATCAATATTTCAGTTAGTTATCAGTTACTAACATCCAAACAATAAGTTGTTATTATTTATTTTAATATCAGTTATCTGATACAGTAGAGCCTCCCATATCTTAACTAATAGGGAGACGAAATTGTTCATAGTGGATAAAAGAGCGATCACTTTTCTGATATTTAATACCATTTATTTCAATCAAAATTACGCGACTTTACAATTTGTATAGTAATTAAGGATCCCAAATTTTTTTGGCTGCTAAATCACATATGTTTTCCAATGTAAATAACTGTCTAGAATTAAATTCTTTTTGTGCCTGAAACCATCGAAGTCCTACTTCAAGTGCTTCGACGTGAAAAGGTATGTCCTCATTGTTACCTTCAGTTGCAATTTCAGCTTGTGAAATACAATTTCTGTATGTGATATACTAGCATCCGAGAAATTTACACACACTGCATAGCTTTTGTTTTTTAATGTCTGTGATTGTAGACTTTCTAACACCATGTACCTATTCTTGCGCCAACTTATATTTTCTTCCAATACTTGGAACTAAATCTTTTTGTTTCGTTGCCATTGTGACACTGTACACAGTTAGTGTCGTACTAATACTGGAAACTATACATATACAATACATTGTACAAAAAATATCGCGGCGAAACGCGATAACGTTTCGGATAACAGAACGTTTGCATAATGTGGGTTCGAACACGGGAGGTTCTACTGTATTCAACTCATTACTGAAATTACACTATATATTCTTTTTGTGTCATTTACTTCATATTACTTTAATTATTTATTTTTTAAGAAATCGTTAATTTTATAACGCTATACTTCAAATTAAGTAACTACTACTTTAATTAGTTGATTAACGGATTATTTGTTTACGACAATTTTTTTATCTTTTTGTATATGTTATGAGAATCATTTAATTTAGTACTGAAGAATGTGTAAAATTACAAATGATCATGTTAATAGATGTTTTATAACAGTGTAATTAGAAACGAGTGATTCCTACATGAAAATAAAATGCTTCTAATATTTTTGAGTCGTTAAACATGGAAACTGTGTAATGAATGAAAAACGATTTAGAATAATATAAACCCAAATAATTAGTATAAACTATTAAATGAATGTACAATAACTTTCATTTCTATAGTTTCTGGATATTATATATTTTGGAGAGATTTTTAATTGTATACTGCAATCTATATAAATTATTCTCTTAAACAAAATTTTCCACAAGTATCAGATGAGAAATTTCTCAATCAGATTATGAATGTTTTCACAATTGGGAGAATTATTAATATTAGTTGTTTTATTAAGTTAAAAGTATTATTCGTGATTAAAATCATAAAGTTTATTATGCCATTGTATTCATTTTTATGAAATATGTCAAGCTTATAAAATGTATAAAAATTCCTATATATCCTGATAAGTTTTTTCTTAAAAATTTCCTCTTAGATTTTTGTCATTGAAAAATAGTTATAAATTCTAAAATTTTACCTCAACGCATCTAGTTTTGTAATTCATTTCTGTTCTAAAATTCATTAGTGAAATTTGAGAATACTTTCAGGAGAAAAGTTGACAAATATGGCCAGTGTGAATTCATTTATATCTAGAACTGTAAATCGTTCGTTTATCCTCTATTTATAAAATGATATGATCTATTACATATTTCAGTTACACTGTAATGATCTCCGTATCGAATAAGTCTTGAACGTCATCTATAAACTTTTCCATTAAAAGTTATAATTATATTTTCTTTGATACTAATTCTGCGTGTTATTTAATATTCTATACAGCTTTTACTATATTTCTTTATTATATGGACAATATGAATTGTTATTCAAATATTCACAGACGTAAAAACTGCGAATGTTTTCTGTATTACGGCGACAGGGATCATCGTTTAGACAATCGATTTAATTTTCACTCAAAAATGGTTCCCATAATATGAAACACATATTTTTGTAGGCACAGAGAATTGCTCGTCCGAATTAGTCATAGACAATTATAGATGCCGTCTATAATTAAAGTATAGTGCGTTGTTTCAGATTATATATTGTATTGTAAATATGTGTAATAACAACGAATAAGTATGTTAGGGTATTATATATAAACAGAAGTAGAACTGCGGATCAAACGCCAAACTGAATGATTCAGTGTTTTTAATATTTTTTTAGGCTGTTCATTGACAACATTTTTATAATGCAGACAAGTATGTGTAATAGAAGACCAATGGAACCTTATACTCATTACAGTACGATCAGCCAGATGTTACACGTTAAATAACAATCTAATCACTTGTTAAATTTCAAAGTTTACTTTAGCAATAAAAACATAAATAAATATGTTGTAGAACATAGACCATTTTTCTTTTACAGTAATTTTCAAAGAAGAATAATCTTACAATAGTTGACTGTTAAAGAATAACTTTAATTACTAATTGTTTACTGTATGTGTATAATATTTTATTAACTTAATTAATAATGCAGTAGTAATAAACATATATATACGTATACATCCTATTTCCACGATAGTGCATATCAACATCTCATTACAATATGTTAATTTTATTGTTTCATTATACATACAAGCATTTCTGCTTATTTATTAGATAGAATACTCAAATTTGCAGCTTTAAACTTAGAATAAGAGTAACTTATTAGAGTAGAGTGAACTATGTATGTAGATAATACAATAAATATAGATTAATAAGGGATGGTCATACATATAATTATTTTATAAATTTAATTTTGGAATTTAATGACTGCAATTTGTGCAACGTGTTCAATGAAAAATATAACAAAAATATTGTATCATGCAGTTTTATACAAATTTTAATAATCCTTCACCCTCTTTTTGAAAATCCCCCCTCCCATCCCCCTTCGATTTAAATTTAAAGGTTTTTATGTACTATATATCACGAACTAAAATAGGAGTTATTTTAGTTGTATGACGTGAATGTTGATTTTGAATTTCTAGTGCGGTATATATGCATATATACATGCATATATACATGCATATACCCATGTGTACCAGTCAACCATGCCTGCCAAGGCCGCTATGCGCGCCCAAGTAGCGCAATGTTGCTAACAGAATGTCCTGGATTCTGCCTGTTTTGGGCAGCATAGTCGCACTAATGTAGCGAATGCCGTATGGGGTTTATTATTTTGTTTTCCCTCCTTGCATGCGCACGAAGTAAATATCCATTCAAAAATCAATATGAATTTAAATAAATATTACTTTTGTCGGTGAAAAGGAAGACTGCTACGCATTTATTCAGTAGAAATGGTAGAAATTTACTTTAACGACATCTGCCACATTAGTGCGACCTATCCTGTATTCTGTATAACGGAATTCGCCACATTAGTGCGACCGTGTTGCCCTCTTAAAAACAGGCAGAATTCCACTGATATATATAGAAGTGTCGCACGTTTTACAATGTTCCTTCCGTGATGTCGCGTTTGATGACCCCTCTAACGTCATGTTTTCTATGCCCACCTTTTCATCAAATCACTAACCGTGTTTTATCACAGTGATCGCAGAATGACGATCACGGTCGTGATTTGAACTTCATTTCCACCCTGTGATCGTGATTTTTTAATCTCGAGTGAATTTGCTCACTGTCATCCTAATTCTTCATCTCGATTGAATTAGTTCTTTTTTTAAAAACATAAATTAGCTTGCATAAAAATATCTGCATGTAACGTAAATTCAAAATGTATATAACATAAATTTACTTCATTTAATGATAAAAATAAAAAATATTCAATTTCCTTTTCCGTCCCTAGAAAAAAATTAATTCTTCCTTTCGATTTTGAAATCGTAATATTTATCTATATAAATAGTATCAGATAGGAAATGAGAGTGCTCACGCGCAGGTTTTGACTGTGCCCGATATAGTGCTGCCCCCACACAAAATCCTAGCCTGAATCAGCTCCTAGACGGGCGGTAGAGCGGACGCTTAGCCTGGATCAGCTCCTAGACCGGTGGTAGAGCGGACGCTTAGCTGTTCTGTTTCATGCTAAAACTAGTGTGCTCTCTGTTACGTGGTAAAAGTGGGCTCTACCGCCGGTATAGGAGCTATTTTGTGTTAAGCGTGAGCGTGCCAAACGGTGGAGTCAAGTTCAGAGATAGGCGTGAGCACTCTCATTTCCTCTCTGATAGTATAAAAGTGCAGACAATTTATTTTATGCTTATGTATATATGTATATATATATTATACATATATGTATACCTATGCTATGTATAAATAAGTTTTACAAAATACCAATGTATTACTTAGCAATTATAGGAATCTACAAATATTAATAAATTTGATAAGAATGCAATTTTGCATTTCCGCCAATCAAAAGCGATCACGAAAATCACGAATCACTGTGAAAAATTGCCCTGATTGGGAACGAATGTGACTGAATCACGAGTGATCCAAAAGTATTTACTGGTATTTAGCCTTAGACCATACATACTTAAATATATATGGTCTAAGTATTTAGCAGTTCACGCCCTATCTAAATGTGCCTTTCCACTTCCATTTGCTCAGAGCGAACCCTTCTCATCTCTGATTGTGGGTTTTTAATCAATCAGGACGGAGAGAAATTTTTTTCCGTTCTCTCTGACGTCGCGTTGTGTCACCCACATTGAGCGATGTCATGGAGGAAATATGTACTGGGAAATACTATGACTACACCTATATATATTTCTTTTACTAGTCGTTGTATCTCTTTCTAATTCATCTGCGCACTGCTAGGTGCGTTATGGAATGGTGGGGATAAAATTGTGCGACGTTACGTTAGGCGTAAGTTGTATTCAGTTGTATTCATTCTAACCAATCTCAAACAACAAAGATTTGAACACATGTAAATAAACCGGAGTTGTAAAATATTTAAAAGTAAACATATTGTGTAACGACACTATTTTAAAATCATTAGGATGCTAAGTATAGACTAATAAAGATTTTAAGAATTAATATTTATCTAAATAAGCCTTTCTTTACAGGACTTTACAGGATAATTTCATAAAATAGGTAAGAACCGACCAGAATATTTTAATTTTAATTATGAATATCACATATTAAAATCAATGTTTAACACCTTTAATGTAACTTTCTCATGTAACCACAGTAGAAAAAAATTTATAGATTAAAATATGTATGCAGCCCCTAACTTTTTAATTGTTTTGAAAATAAATTACTTGGATGCTTATCTTTACTGTGTTGGATACTTTTCTATTTCCAGTATTATTTAAAGTCATGGATAATTACTATGATCCTTTAGCTTTTACTAAACAAACAGCTTCTTTATTACGTGGCTTGGGTGCACCCGAATTAATACCTGAATGCAAGAAAAGAAATATATCAACTGATGTTTTGCATCAGCTCAGTGCACAGGAATTTATGATATTAGGTAACTGAGAAAAGTACTTATAGTTAGGTATATATCTTTAATCTAAACAATATGAACATAGGTGCTGATTCCCAGAAAGCTGAAGAAATAAAAAATGCTTTAAATGTGAAAAAAAAGCCTGCTTTTGTAGTAACAAGTAATCAAGATAGGTATATTATTTTTATTCAACTGAATTAACGCAGCATGAGAAATATTTAACGAGCATTTTAAAATCCTTGAGTATGACGCATGTATTTTCAGACTTCAAGATTTTTATGAAATAATTGCATCTGGTGAGAAACAGTTGTCCCTAACATTAGCATTTATGGCATATTGGCGATTGAGACTTGTAAAACAAAGAATTAATATATTTGTTGACCCCGACAAAGCTTTAAGCGCTTCTGAAATATTACCCATTTCTGTTGTTGCAACATTAGCAGAATTAGAAGAAGCGCAGAAAAATCTTTCCGAGTTAGAAGGATTAGTTCTAAGGGTATGTTTTAATAGTTTTGATTTTAGAATACTAATAAATTGTTATTGAATGGATATCATTTTTTACAGGCAAAAATAAAACCCAAAAGTAATAAGATTCGAAGGCTTTGTATTTTAATAAGTGGAATGGGCATAGTCACATTAGTATTAAAGGCATACTTAACTTAATTGACAAAATATTTGATAATACTATGCATTCCAACAATTTAAAAGTTGTAGAATTATTTTTCTATTTATGTATAATTTTATATTTGGAATAAATAATTAAACGAAAAATTGATTTGTATCCCCCCTACAAATCGATGACCGTACAAATAATAATCCTATTAATAATATTCTTATTACTAAAATACTAACACTTAAAAATTTATACTCTGATCTTCTATTAGTTAAATTTCAAATGAATTAGTTTATTAGACGATATCTAATGAAAATTTGAAAAAATTGCGGAATTATGAAAAAATAGTAAAAAGTTGCTTTGAGGCTTGTAACGAAAATTTAAAAGATATGTTTTGTAGATTCTAAATGCTGAAAATTTCATCGAAATTGGTAAATCAGTTTATGAGTTATAAACGATAATGCTGAAAATCGCGAAAAATTGAAATTTTCAACATTTTTAACCGATTATAACTCATAAACCAATTGATTAATGTCGATAACGTTTTCAGCACGTATATATATATACATAGGGAGAGTCACCTAAGACAAGCCACTGTTTCAGACGAATGTTTCAGACAAAAGTTGTTTGGTTTCGAGAGGTCCATTACGTGTGTACATAACTTTTTTCTCAGGTGGAGGCGCTTAGGAGATTTGAAGGTCAACTTGGATTTTTAAAATGGAACCACATATTTTTGAACTCCTACGATTGTAGCCCTTCTTGAGCCAATTTCAACGATTTAGTCATTCAAGGTCACTAGAGGTCATTTAAGATCATAAATTTAAAAAAGGATTAAAAATATAAATCCACTGTGAATGCTTACGTAGTGGGATATTCGCAGCTTTATTAATTAGATCGAACTGATTTCATTAATCCAAAGCGAAATATTTGTTTACCACTCACACTGTACCACACTGAGTGAATGTAGACGTAAACGAACTTGGCCAAAACGCTTAAGACTAAATTTCGGTAGCTTTAAACTGATGAGTAGACTGCGGATCTTTATGCATTTTATAGCAAAATTGAGTAGATGAAAATCAAAATTGTTGGAAAATTTTAAAAATTGAAAATGCCAATATATGATTTCTCCTCTATTAAAATCATTATATATATAAGGGAAGAAATAACATTCAATTTGGTTTCTATTTCTTGCAATCGATGCAGACAATTTTTATTTTGCATAAAGATCTGCAGTCTACTGATGAGAATATTCCATCTCATAAGCATGTATGATGAACTTCTGTTTCTCATCCATTTTTACGTTTATGACTTTGAATGATTATATATCGTTGAAATTGTCTCGAGAAGGTCCCATAGGAGTTGTAGCCCTTAAAAAAATATGTGGTTCCATACGAAAAGACGTCTTTAAGACATCTTAAAGACGTCGTTTTTACGTCTGAAATAAGACGTCTTTTCGGAGATGTCGTCTAAAAAGACGTCTGAAGATGTCTCTAAGACTTACCGTTTTGTAACACAAGACATTCAGGAGACTTTCGGGAGCCGTTTGGGAGCCGTTAAGTCGTCTTTCAGACGTCCGAATGTCTTGCGGCAGACGTCTTACAGCTGTCTTTGAGACGTCTCTGTGCTATCTAGGTCCTAAGCACCTCCACCTGAAAAAAAGTTGTGTATACCACGTAATAGGCCCTTCGAAATCAAACAACTTTTCTTTAAAGCGTTTCTTCTTATCTCAAAAAATGTAGAAGTGATTCAGGTGACTCTCCCTGTATTATATAAATAATTTATATACAGTGACTCCCACTAATATTCGAACACTCTTAAAAAGACGATTACTTTTTTAATGTTGGACCATACAATTGGAACTTTTTTGAGAAATTAGATTATTGACACAGACCTACAAAACGTATTTTTTAAATATTATATTACAAATTATTGCAAGTTTTGGATAAATTTTGTTTCACATCCTGTAGTAAACCAATTGCTCTAACTTCTCAAAAAAGTCCAAATTGTATAGTCCAATATGAAAACAGTTATCGGTTTTTTTGGAGCGTCCGAATATATTAATGGGAGTCATTGTTTATGGATCTACAAAATATATTTTTGAAATTTTCATTACGTACTCAATTAAGATAGTTGTGAAAGTCAAGTTTCACTAATTTTTCTCGTAATTCTTACTAAACGCAATATTCTGAAAACTTTCATTACACGTCAGCTGGTCAAATTAATTCATCTAGCTTGGCAGAAAACGGAAGTTGGCTGGTCCATTTACGAAAAAAGTTATTCCGATTTAAAGTGTGCGCCGTCAATTATGAGAGTGACTGTATATCTTTCGAACAATATTATGATTAGTTTGATTATGTTATAAGTTGTATATTATTTGGAAAGAATATTGAACAAGGAGAAAATGATTAAACGTGTGTGCACGAGAACGCAAACACGTGTTAGGTAAACCAAACAAATAGTAGGCATGTGCGATAATGGAATTCGACAAATCGATCGAAAGCGATCGAGTTCTCGATTAATTGACGTTCCATCCGCGCGAAGCGCCCCTGTAAGAGGATCCACCCCAAAAGAGCTCGATGGTGGGAGAAGAAAAAGGGTAACCTTTCCTGGCGCATGCGCGCTTCCATCAACTTCGAGCTTTCAAATTTCAGTGTTCAGTCGTACTAAGATGGACGGTGGAGCGTACGGTGGAGGAAAGGCAGGAGCCCCTTTCGACCCCATTGCCTTCGTCCAAAGGACTCAAGTCATCCTAAGAGCAGTATGCCTGGTAAGTTATAGCATCGAAAATCAAACACCTAACTG
The DNA here is from genome assembly GCA_028455795.1 of Lasioglossum marginatum. Lineage (NCBI taxonomy): Eukaryota > Metazoa > Arthropoda > Insecta > Hymenoptera > Halictidae > Lasioglossum > Lasioglossum marginatum. The sequence continues at coordinate 9,266,358 of CM052265.1, forward strand.
TGTCCATAGGCGACGCCTTTCGAAATCAAACGAAATGTCGATTTTATGCGACGAGCATTGATTTTAAACGGTGAACCACTACCCCCTCCACCAACACGACACGATGGGGTTCTATTGATTTTTCGCAAATTCTCGTAATACACCCCATAATAGCAAATCCCGTACAATTACGTCCATTAATAATCGTTTAGTTCACGTTTATCCCCATTGTGACATTTAATCGACTTGAACGAGTCGAAACGTCAATTATACGTATATATACCAAGGGTTATCTGTATGATTCTTCTAAGCTAAATCTCGAAGGATTTTCATCGCGAGGATTGTTGTTCATGGTTTTTCAAATTAGTTCGACGTCGAAGCAAATGAGATACCAATGAGATACCGGGATCGATTGCGGGTGTCGTTCTTCTTGGAAACTCCATATACGGTTTTAATGACATTCTAATTCTAGCTGAGAATGCAGAAAATCGTTTCAAACGGAGAGATATCCCTTAATTAATTTGTCTGTAACAAGCGAAAACCGCATGAATTTTGCCACATTCGACAACTTGACGATGGAAGTCATGCCTAGGGGAGTGTTTTCGTAAAAATGCTTCTTTTCATAAATTTTTGAATGTCTTTTCCATATCTATGTTATTTAATATAGAGAAGAATCAAACGTCAAAACGTTATTATTAAATCGCTCAGACTAAATGTTTAATTATTGTTTGAATATCCTATTGTAAAATATCAGAATTTATTGAATTCCAATGGTGATCATTATTTTGGAAGTGGGAAATTTAACGAATATTCTTAAAAATGATTCAACATGCATAGGAAGTTTAACTATTGTATCTCATTTATTAAAATTAATTTTTTCAGTATTCGAGCAATCGTTTTCACTTTGTAGACATATTATTATTATTTTTCGTTTCTTAAGAATGATGTACTTTATTTCCGCTATGTTAGCTATAGCAATGGATTTGACGAGTCGCTTTTCGTTTTTGTAAACGATATAAACAAATAAATCAATTATGCTTATCATATCTCTCCCGTAATTGAATTTTCTTTATGCTTTTGATTACATACATATTTTTCATTGTCAGAGTTCTCATCTTCGATCCGTTCCCACGTCGAGGCGGATATGGACCTAGTTAAAGACCTAGATTCGATTTGATATGAACACAAATGTTGAAGAAACAAATATGTCGAACGAATGAATACGAAGTCTTTTTTACGAGATAGGATATATTATAATAATTATTTCAAAATTCACATTTAGTTGTCTTCTCGAAGATCGTAGAGGAAATGGCGCGAAAATTTGAATGTTGATAGAACGTATTACCTTCTACTTGAATGTTGATAGATTCGTATTACCTTTTAAGTAAATTAAGAAATTCGCAATGTCATCGTTAAATTTTGCAGCTCTTTGCGATAATTGTGTTCGGATGCATAAGCAGCAAGGGCTACATTACAAGACCAGACGGAAAAGAAGAGTGCCTCTACAATGGGGACCACAACGCTTGTAATTATGGGATCGGAATCGGAGTCCTTGCCTTCCTTGCCAGCATCGGATTTCTTATCGGGGAATACCTCTTCGAGCAGATGTCCTCCGTTAAAACCAGGAAGCATTTCGTCCTGCTCGATCTGGGGTACTGTTATCAACTTTGTTCTTCCTTAGCTTGGGTTACAAATAGAATTGCATTTTATCGATAAATGATAAAGTACAAATCGATTTGAACGGTTTTACTTTAATTTTAACATTAATTCTCTTCTCGATTTTGTAGCAATAAAAGAATGAATTATTTATTTGCCTAATCTTTTTAATCTATTCGGGTTTCATATGAATAATTTTCAGAGTAGCAATTGTAATTCGCAATGAGAAAAAAAATTTAAATTATACCATTTAAAATTCAATATTTAACCCTTAGCACTCGGAGCTATTTTAACTCGAAAATTAAACATTTCTTCAAATCTAGAATAATTCCATTCTATATGATTTTATCCATTTTATGGATATGAAATTGATATAATGCCGCATACAATATTTAAATGTTTAGTAATGGATTAGATACAAACATATTTAATAATGTAGATAATATTTTGAATAATGGTACAACAATTTTTAGTGGCGCCTCTCAGAGTCACCACTCGAGTGCTAAGGGTTAAGATATCTTTATTAAGGGGTCTGTACTTATTAATTCTTAGGAAAAATATTGTAGAATGGAAAATTTTATTCTTAAACTGGAGCCTATTTTTTCAGTTGCGAATCACAATACAAGTCGGTCATAGTAAAAAAAACAATTGAATGTTAGGTATAGCTGCTCAGTGATCTTGAATGACCTCAATTTTGTGATCCAAATATCGAAACGAATTTCGTGATACATAACTTCTGGACTAATATATACATATACAGTGGGGGACAAAAGTATTCGTACAGAAACATGGTCATAAAAGCAGTTCTATTCTCTGTATTATTGATTACATTAACATATATATTTTCTGGTACACTGTACAATAACATCAACAGTAAGAAATGTAATAAAACAAAACAATCAAAAATTTGTATAATGCTAATATTTCGTCAGGAGAAAAATATATTCGTACAGTACTTGTTTCGTTGGTGAACATGGATAGTCGTGAAAGTGACTCAAGTATTATGTTCAAATGACAGTAACAGTCAATCCTTAAAATAGTTCACTTGAGATTAGATGACATAATAATACATTAATCTCCAATGATTGCCAATCATAAAAAATATTGGACGAAAAGGCAGAAAAACAACAGAAGAAGAAAGAAATACTATTATAAATTTATTTAACGAGGGTAAATCGTATTCATATATCGCAACAATTGTAAACAGAAGTCAATCAACTATGTAAAGTATTACAAACAAATTTGTAACAGTAGGAATAGTAAGTAGGAATGCAAAGAGGAGTGGCCGACAGAAGAAACTGTTAACCCTTAGCACTCGAGTGGTGATTCTGGGTCACCACTAAAAATTGCTGTGCCATTATTCAAAATATTGTGTACATTATTAAACATGTTGGTATCTAACCAATTACTAAACATTTAAGTATTATATAAAGTATTATATCAATTTCATATTCATACAAAGAATAAAATTAATAAAATAGCTCCGATTGCAAAGGCATCAAAGATTGCAAATTAATGTAATCAATAATTTAGACAGCTCTTCTTATTCCTACATTGCTGCTGTATCAATACTTTTGTCCCCCTGCTGTAAGAATTTCTTTTATATTTCTGCAAAATATAAAATATTCGACTTTGGCGTTTAGATTTTCAGGTCTTTGGGCATTCCTCTACTTCGTTGGATTTTGTTATTTAACCAATGCTTGGAACAAATCAACTACACCAGAGAATAACTATGGAGTCACCAATGTCGAGAGTGCTATCGCCTTTTCTTTCTTCTCCATTTTTACCTGGGTACATAGGCCATACATTTCTTTTGCGTAGCCACTACAACTATATAAACAATTTAAAAGTGATGATTAAAAAAAACCAATAACAAGCAGTTTTAACACTTTCCCGCTGGCATGTACCACCGGTACATGTACGATGGTCCCATTGGGCAGTATATACCACCAATGGTACAAATGAAGCAATAACATTCGTTTTCCTTTGTTGAGGAAAAGAGGAAAAAGTCTGTAAATAGACCGAATCATTCCATCTATTCATTCCAATTAAAACATCGATTTTTGTATTTAACAAATTTATTTAATTCATTACATTAAAGAGATTTTTATAGAGCTGCCCCACGGCGAGAAACACAAATTGCAACGCCGGCGTGAACGTGTTAAATAATTGGATTAGTTGAAATAATATCTTATATTAAGGGAATTTTATTTTTAACTGTACTTCTAAATCCGAATTTAATATATTTCGTTTGATATTAATAGGCTCTCTGTGCCTGGCTTGCCTTCCAAAGATTCAAGCAAGGAACTGATGCTGCTTTTGCACCTAGTTATGAAGCAGATCCTGTTGGAGGAACAGGCTACACAAGTTATCCCGATGCAACTGATGCTGGATATCAAGACCCCCCTTTCGGCCAACAACAACAGCAGCAACAGCAGCAACAACGGATGCCTGAGTTCCAAGCACCAGCTTACTAACCCCTTCAGATATAATCTGAGACTATTGGTAAACTTAAATCTGTTCTATTTCACATACATTTTTTGTTAAATGTATCATTTTGCACTACAACTTATGATGAAGATTTAACTTTTATTTATTTATCCAAGAGAATTAGATTTTGTTTATTTAATACAAAATTAATAGCTCTATCCCTCCGGTTATGCTGAAGTTCGTATAGTTAACTAATATACAAATTTGCTTTTCTGGAAAAGAAAAGAGTTGTTGTACGTGTTTAACACGTTCCATGCCACATATGCCACCGATGGAACTCTTTAAACTTCAGACCACTGTGTGTGGTGATACACACTGACATATTTATTTAATGTGCTAAAAAAATATATTTTGTAACAAGTTTAAGACTGTAGAATATATTCCCACCAAAAGAATGAGGCATTATAAAATATGCAGTATAGAACAAAGCAAATGGCTTGAATAAAAAATCGAGCAAAAATGGCTCGGCACGGAATCTGTTAAATTCTTACTTAGTTGTAAGACACTATAATCATGCTATTACTATTATGAAGGAGTAAGAAATGTTTATAATAGTTTTTTTGTTTTTCTATTTCAGATATAACACAAGAATCAATAGATGAGAAGAAGACAAATGCTCCATATGAAACTCTTCGATTACTCGATAGATCATTGAGCAATGTCAATAGAGTAAGTTTTCATAGTAAGACAATTATAGCGAATGAAAGAGAGGGAGGACAAGGCAAAGGGGGTTGGATATGAAAGCAAACGAGAAGGAAGTAGGAGAGAGAGAGAGAGAGAGAGAACAAAACAGAGAATGTATGCCTGTGTGAATAAGTGTGTATGTATGTGTAAAAGTATACATAGTATGCATGAATCTATGAGTGGAAGACAAGAAACGTTACTTGTTGAAACTGTGCTTCTTATTGTTGACCACTTACTAAGTCTTACACCCTAAGATCAATATGGCGTAAGCATAAACGAAGAACAAACAAAACAGAAGAAATAATTGATTCGATGCCCTCGAGTATACATTTGAGATTGAAATAAAAGGGAAGAACTGTAAAAGTGCAGAAGGAGGAAAAAGGAAAAGTAAAAGAAAGATGGGTACTCACTACTCACCATCCACAAAATTATATATATATATATAAATATAAATGCATATATATATATATGAATATAACGCATAAGGTGTACCGAAAATAGAGCTGTACAAGTGAAAAATGTATGAATTCTGTATTCCTAAAAAAAAAAAACAAAAATGGTTTTTGAGTTTCGGATTTTTTTAAAATTTTTATAATTAAGGTGTTGAATTCGCACGCAGCTTCGTTATCTAATCAAGAATGTTTAAAGTGAACGCACAGCTGCACTGTATTTAATCGTAGCCAGTGGATGGCAATAAAAGATTTCACTCTTAAAGAAATTTCTATGTTTTTCATTTGTATTACCGTTTTCAGAACGCCATGTATATGTACACGTATATATGTATACATACGACATATATACATACATGTAATGTAAACGGATAGAGGATAGCGGCTCCGTAATAATTCTTAAGTAGTTACATGCACATATATTTTACTGTGTTATATCGTGTTCATAAGGAATCGCGGATACGATTGTACCTTTTCGATACGCAGGACCTATCAGAAATTAAGAGTCAGTTAAGCATCTTATTTCTTGATCCATTTATCATTACACGACACGATCTTACTAGAGGATCTTTTACTAGTGATTCGCCACGTGCCACATCGGTATGTTTCAGCGAATTGCAAGTAATTTTTTTTTGTAAATGTACTAATACCAGAATTTTATTCTCGACTCGATGTGGTGTGTCGTGTATTCTAACTAAGATAATTGGATTCTAATATACATATATTATTAAAAGTTGAATATAAAACTGAGATTGTTTCGTTATGTTTTGTTAATATTGGTATTTATTACTTATTCGGAATAAGACTGTTTAATTCTGTGTATAAATACGATATAAATAATCGAGAAATTTGGGAAAGCAATGTTTAAAGCAATTTATCAAGAATTACTATCACTGTATGAATCGCTCAACGAGACGTAAAAAATTTGTGGAATGTACATATTGTATCAATTATCGATCTTTACTACTTTAAGCAATTGTTTACGCCAAATATCTTTTTCTTTGATAATAATTAATAATTCTTCTCCCGGTTTCTCCATTATTTGTAATGTATGTCGTCTAAGAAATGGTGTTCCAAGACTTTTATCTATTTTATTGTCCAATGTAACATTCGAGTTTGTTAGAGATTTATAAATTTTAATGAGGTTTTGTTTTTTCGTTTTTATTGCTTTTATCTAGTTGTTTTCCGAATTTACTGTGACTATGCATTGTTTAATTTCTAGATCTTTTGTTCTTTGTTTGTTGATGCTTTGAGCTTTTTGTTTGTTTTTCGTTATTTAATTTCTACTTCTTCTGTTTTTCAATTTCAAACTTATTTCGGTTTTCGCGTTTATTTTATCTTTCTTCTATTATTTTGCTTTACGTCTCTGTTTCGTACCTGTTACGCCCTCACTCGTAGTCTACATTATTATTTGTAATTATTAATAGAATTACGTTCCTGTATGGATTCAGTCCAAGCCAAAGTACTTCGATTATTTGGGAAGTACCTAGTTAGACAATATTTTTTACTTCGATATAACATTGAACGTTGACGAATGATTTTTATGTTATGTTTCTTATGTTATGTCTCTTTCTGTTATGTTCGAAACACTCGGTTTTAAATGTGTAAGTTAACATTTCAGCAATATTGGAGCGACGTTACAAAAGAAAACTGCTACAAATCTTGCGACTAATGGCATGACTGTCTCAATTTCTTCGTGTTGTCCTCACTGCCCTGTTTCGGCGGTAAAAATTAAGTAGCAGCTTGCATGGCAATGCCGTGTTCAAGAACAACAAATAAAAATCTGTTTCTATGACAAGCTGTACTATTACTTCATTCGGAGCGCTGTCAATATTGCGTTCTTTTTCGAGAACAAATCGAATTGATAGTATCATAATTTTTGTGTCTATCATAACGACAATAGTACAATGTAAATCATAATAATTAGGTCTACCATTATTTTTGCTATTATTGTTCGTGCGTTCGATTACTGTTTATTTCTCAACAATCGTGTATTGTTGTCGTTATTATAAACAACTTTTTCCGAGTAAGGAAAATGTTCTTGGGCCAATAACAAATAGAGATCTTCGTGGTACATATTTAACTTCCGCCTGAACTTCAGTTCTTTTAATAATGACTATTTACTACTTCACACAATGTGAACACTGTTCTTGCTGAGAAGGTGAGAGTATTTATTAAAAGTGGTATCGATAATTAAATAGTTGTTGTATCATTGTGATTATACTAGGTGTCTCATTGAAATAAATACTAAACAGTTTAACATGGACAGAAAGCTATATATCCATTTTTGCGAATACGTTTATATATTTATTTTTGTACAAATTTTATTTCTTCAGTGGAATGTTTTGCGATTTTCTATTGTTTATTATAATACAAACGAGAAACGATTTTTTCTTAACATAAGCGAATTAAATGCATAGTCTCGGCCGACCCGTTGGGACACCTCGTATATAGCGTAGCTGTATTTGCATTCGAAACAGTAAAGATCTGAGTGTTTAGAAAGAAGTATAATCATGTAATTATAACTATAGATGAGAATACATGCAAGTAATTATTTTTATGCGAGTTGAACGATCGAATGATAGGCAAAAATCAGTAGCTTCGATCCATTTACTCTGACGCGGTTGCATTGGGGCGTGTGTGAACCAATTAAAACTGTGTTTCGCCTAGGAGATTTCCATGAACGAAGCATAAATATCGTTTAATTTTTAACGAGTTTTATTTCGCTGGTTTCTATTAGTTGAGGAACAGTATATCTTGTCGATAGATTAGGAGGAGAGAATGGCGCTAAATCGAAAAGGCACCACAAGGAAACATGCCTCGAGTTAAAACAGAGTAAAATTTCTGTTTCTTTCACAATAAGTAGAACTCCGTGGTCTGCCACATATGTACAACAAAATTGTTCGGCATGGATCTGTAGAGGAACCATGTATGAAAATCAACGAGAAGTCTATCATTCAGAAAGGAACAAGTAGATGAAATCTAGATCTATATAATAATTACGAAGAATATATATATATTATAAATGTTCTATGACATGACAACTGATAATTCCATTATTTGCTGAACATCGAGAATTTGAACGAAACTGTGTTATCGAAGTGTATCAATTAAAATATATATATGTAGATCTTGATAAATGCTTACTTCTCGTTATTTTCATAACTAGACAGCGGATCTTTATGCAAAATAACAAATTTTCTACGCAAAATGCAACAATCTGGAGTGAAATAGAAATTTGTTTTCTTCCAATATATATTTGATTGGCTGAAAATAATATAACAGTATTTTTAAATTCTTTTAATGTTTTTACTGTTTTAAATTACACCTACTCATTTTTGCCATAAATCTCATAAAATCCGCTGTCTATTCATAACGTTCCGATTCGTAGCTCAAATACTTACGATATTTTAGCTTCGATGATGGGGAAGAAACGTCCATCGTCCAATAGCGTTCCTCATATTTAAAACATAAGTTTTCGTTTCGCGGTTTTGTTGCATTTTCTATATTTGTTGAACGTATTATTAGGGTTTGTATCATTACATAGTAAGAATTTTGTTGTTTAATAAATTTTGAGTGCCTAATGTGTGACGATCTTCTATATTTCACTTATTTATGCATATATTATACTTTCAAAGAATTTTGTTTTCATGTTTTGTTTGCGTCTTTATTGCAACTATATCTTTGAACTCATTGCTTTTGCTACTGTATCGTCGTATATTTGATTAAAAATATAAGAGTATATACAATATTCACACATAATTTCTGTTTAACTATACTAAATAATGTACTAACGTCTGAATTTCACTTGCTGCGCCTACCGTGCTCGCAAACCTGTTTATCCGAGAGGGTTGGTTGAGGGTAGACTCGTTTCCAGGATTGTAAGGGTGCGAGATGCGCCTTCTCATTTCTCGATAATGCAAAGATGGGCTTTTTCAATAGTCAAAAGCGTTAGATAAAAGATCAATCTAGGCCGCGATCGCCCTCAAAAGTTCTAGTTTTACAATAATTTGCATTATTAATTCTTACATTGCAGAAGCTTTTCAAGTAGGTATACAGAGCACTTTCACATAGATTTCATTTCGTTATCGTCTAAATTAGTATAGCTATTAATATTTGAACATAATCAATAATTCTGTATGTTTTTTTACAATTATAAAACTTTATTGGCAATTTTGTTATACTATTGAGTAATATCCGGTGTTCTTTCTGGTACGATTACATTCGAGAAAGATTTGTGATCATAGTCCAAAAAGAATTGGTTCCGGATTTTTCCGAATTCGAGAGTTATAACTAATTTAAGTAGAAATGAGCATCGAAATTCTCTCACGTTCGAACGCGTTCGCCCGATCCTCCACGAGATCTTATGAGGGAATTGTTTACATTACCGATATTGAGAGTGTTTATGGGATGCTGCAGATAAGCCTTCGACTAAATCGTTTCCTTGCATCAGTATTCAGTTGAAACAGTTCCATCAGAGAGTGCAGAGCAAACTACATATTCAGAGCATCTATTACATTCTCTTATGTTATATTTTAGTTTTCCTTGAATTTTTTCAGTTCTAATTTTATATAGTGTTTATATGTACATAGCGTTAAATTTAAAGTTCGCTTTATATTTAGCGTGTTTATATTTACTTTGTTAATTGTTTAAGATCGTTAGCTAACTTCGTATTTAAGTGTTATTCTTTTCTTACATTTATATTGTAGTGTAGCCATGGTTCAGGATGGGAATGAGTTTTAACAGGAATATATATAGCTGGACAGACGAAATTTATGTTTGATTAGGGAAATGGGTACACGAGGCGAGGTAAATACATTCATTCAAACGTTCGAATTATAAAACGCAATCATTCTCTCTGTTTCTCAAACTTCACACGTGTACTCTAGCTAGGCTCCGTGTTAACAGGCATCCAGGAGGTGCTCTGTCCTCTCTCGTTCGACAGGCGTCCGGGTATTATCGCCGTACTCTTCTTGTCGAAACGAGCGGTCAGGAACAGTCTCCTGTACTCTCCCGTCCTCCCGACAGGCGACCGAGTATTATCGCCGTTCTCTCCTGAGAAGCCGCACAGTGGTCCGGATCGAAAAATTCAGGGATATTCGACCAAAAAGTCGGCTTTTCGAAATTGAAAACTAATGAATTTGTATTGCTTTGTAAGGGTTTATGAAGGCTCGAAAATGAAGAAATTAATGAAATTAAATAAATATTTTAGTTACTATGATCATTTAAAGAAAAAGTAGCATATTTCGCCAGGCAAAATTGCTTAAGTTCTTTGCGATGTCCTCATCGTTTCGTCCCATATTTTCTCTTAGTATTTTTTCTATGATATAGAGCATCCCTTCCCGATAAGAAATCATATATTTTTTTAGTAATAACTAATAATAATATATTTAAAAAATAATGCTGAATGATACATGATTAAATAAATGTTCCATATTTGTCAAAGGATATCTTTTTTTGTCTCAAAACATCCCAGGCTCTAACAAGAGGAATATTTTCAGTAAACCTTCCTTTAAATAACCGTACAAGAATCATTTCCTACTTCGAGTCACTTTACAATTTATAGTTGTTTAAAGCTGACAATGTTGCGGCGAGTATGGACGCCGCGCGTTGGTCGTTGCTGAGCACGAGGATATATATATATATTGTAACTATACAATACGAACAAAGCACAGCAAAATATTATATCGACCACTACGGATGGTATTATATGTCAGCCTCCATCCATAAATTATTAATCCATGGAAAGGAGATAATAAAGCACGCACTACTTCCGATTGGCCAATTATCTGAAGAGGCTCAAGAAACAAGACATAAAGATTTTTAAAAAATTAGGACCAAAAATACTCGGAAAATTTCTAGAATCGCTACAAATGAAGATACATTTCACAAATTGTTATTAACATCGGACCCACATATTTCATCCACGAGAATAAGATCTTACAAGAAGAAAATCAAACAATTAAGTCCAGAGGCTGCAGAATTATTAAAAAAATAAAGAAAACAAAAGCCGCTTGTACCTACTTCTTCAACAACAAAATGGTAAGATTAATTAATATATATAAATAAAATATTAATATTACTTTTGCTCGCAATATATATATTTGTAACGTTAGATACCTTATATACCTGTACATTTTATCACAAATTCTAATAACATAATTACATTATATATAAGAAAACTATAAGATTTGAATTTCCAATTATTATACAATGGTTTTAATAAGGAAAGCAACTGATTCAACAACTACATAAAAATTTATAAAAATAACTAACAAATTAAACAAAAAATATATTCCAACATGTATTATTCGAAAGAGATTATTTTATAATATTTTTTAGTTCAAATCTCATGTCAATATCTCAAACGGTACAAAAGTTATACACAAATGTCCCTAAATTTTTCGATCCGGGCCACTGTGTGCCGGGGCTGATATTACTAACCGAGAACGGCCGTGGTCCTTACCTCGTCCTCTCTCTCGGAATAGCAAATAGGCCGAGTCCCTCTGCGAACCCGCAATTTATATCCGTTCGTTGCTATCCGCTGCCGCGAAAATCAACAACCGGGTTGTTAAGCGCGATTCGGCTTTTCGTGTGCTCCCCTCGCGTCGCTGTCCCGCGTGGTCGCCTACAAGCTTCCTTCGAGAAGCTTCTAGAAACTTCTTGCTCCTTTTCCGTTTCTGCTCACGACGATAGCTTTCCAAAAACTCAAACGCTCTTTACTGTAGCGTAGCCGAAACCGTTCTGCCGCTCACGTTCTGTGGTCACGTTCAACAAGGCCCCGGCCCATCCCTTCGAGGGACTTTATTTCGCATCTCTCCTTGCGTCGGCACGTAGAGGGATGCAAGTCAATGGGAAACGTTTTATTGTCCTTTCGTTGCGAAATTCCTAAGGTACGACCAAGCATCTGATATTCAACCGTTCGACGGTAAACGCACAAAACAAATGCCCAAATTGTTATTCTAAAACCAAACTCAATCCTACACAGACGTGTAATTCCAAAAGACAAAATAATTGTCTTGTACAATAAACAAGCGTTACGCGTCATTGTCAACAGGTTACGTCGCTGCCGTCACTCCCGACATATACATATTAGGGTGGCTCCTATTTTCGACTTTTGAATTTCCATTACGGCACCCCCCAGGATTGTTCCAATTAATAAAAGAAAAATCTGTGCAAAGTTTGAGCTCGATCGGATAACGGGAAAACGTGCCCCATGGGCCTTGAACATTAAAATATAAATAATTAAAATCGTTATATATATTTATTTAACGGTTCATCTTAGAGGGCTTTTCGAAACGTACGTCTCTTTATGAAACCTTGTCCCTTGATAAAGTGGAACTAGAAAATTTGTTTGACTTTTAATATGAGAAATATATGTGCAATTCCCTGTAAAATAATATACATTTAAATAAAAAGTAAGTTCCGCAAGTTAAAAAAAAATACACATAATGAAAACACACTTCAGTTTTCAAGTTTCAGAAAAAATTTTTTAATTCTGATCCGAGCTTTTCCTCAATTTTTTCGAAAACCGTTTGTTTTATAGAAAAAGGTGATAGGGCATAAAAGACACAGCCTGTCCAGATCTACAGGTTTTGTCTAACATATTTGTCGATGGTGGTGCATAATTTACAAAGACATTCAAGAAAAACGATTTTTTGAGCAATTAATTAATTATTTTAATGTTTAAATTGGAACAATCCTGGGGAGTGTCGTAAAAGAAATTTTGAAAAAAATGTTCGTCAAGTATAAATAAGAGCCACTCTAATATATGCATCATTCAGTGCGAATGTGTTAACCCCTTGCCGTATTTTAACGAGTCACACTCGTCGTGAAGATTTCAAACATTTCTAACAAATATGAATGCTACGCCTTTCTTTTTAAATGAAATAATTAAAATAAATTAAAATAAATGCAGCCATACAAAAAATATAAATTTTCTTTTCTCTTCTACGACATTTGGGGATAAGGATGTTCTAATCACTGTACCTGTAAAGAAAATGATACGACAAGGGGTTAATTCTAGGGAAACCGTTATGTTGTGACTGTTTTTAAGAACGTGGTTGAAAGCAAAGGAAAATACGTCAATGTGTCGAGAATATGAAGCCAATTTGTGATTCTGGGGCTTCGTTCGGTCGATAGATTGATCGTTCTTCCGGACTCGACAAGGAACAACATAGAGATTCCAGTGGCTCATCCCATATCAGCAACACCCGCCGTGATAAGCTGCGCTACGAAGCCGCCCACATTTCAAATTGTACCTCCGAGTATTTTCCAGTCTTTCTTCGTGAATCGAAGTTCAATCAGTCTCGCAGCGTCATCGTTCCTCCTGTTAAATCGTTCAAAATAAATTGTGTTAAGTTCTGCTTGTCTCGGGACGTGGTTTACTATCGTCGCTCCTGCCAGAAACATGCGCGAGCAGTGAACAGTGAATTTTTATAAAAGACAGCAGTGGTATTATATCAAATTGGACCTTTGAAGGCATTCTTCGCTTTCAAACCTGGTAATGTAGTACATTTTTTATCGACTCTTCGGCTTTCACAATTCACGCGAGTAACGCAGTACATATTCTTTAACCCTTTGCACTCGAAGCTATATATTTTAACTCGAAAATGAAACATTTCTTCCGAACTTGAACAATTCCATTCTATACGATTTTTCTTTTATTTTATGGATATGAAATTGACATAACACCTCATACAATATTTAAATGTTTAGTAATTGATTTGATACCAACTTATTTACTAATGTAAACAATATTTTGAATAACGGTACAGTAATTTTTGTGATGACTCTGGATCACCACTCGAGTGCCAAGGGTTAAATAGTAAATGATTCATTTAATTTACTCCGATGAGTTTCTCCTTTAAAAATGATAGTAAAATTCTTCCCCTTATTTGTGAAAATATATATATGCAAGAATATACTATCGAATAGTTTGATCTTTGCAATTTGTCCGTTGTAGAATGAATTTTTATTTAGAAATATCTCTCATTTTTAGTAACAGCGATTCATCTTTTTCATGGCGATGTATTTTTAGTGGTTTAGTTTATTTGGTGCTCGATTATCTCGTCGGTGGTGACACGATCTGCCGTAAAGCTGCAATATTTGGTCGGTACCGACAGTTTCCTGTTACATTATCGACAGTGTTTTGTATCGATCTGCAGATAAGGAAGGGATTTAAACCGAAAGATGAGAATATTCGGCGAATTATTTCATAGTGGGAAAAGAAAAAAGAAGAGACGCGACTCGAAAAGGACATCAATGAAAAAACGAAGCACTCTGCCCAGTGTACCTCATGACAACTTCCTCTTGGCCGGAAACCAACCAAGGAAACACAAACGAAGGCACAGAGTAAGCATAAATTATTCATTTTCTCAAAATAATGCTTCTTATTTTCAAATTTTTTTAACGTTCAACGCGCAACATAGAAGTTTCTCATAAGTAGACTGCAGATCTTTATGCATTTCTGAAGATATTGGTTGTTAATAGATTAGAAAAATCCAAGAATATTGTAATGTTGATTTTAACGTAACAAAATGTTGTTGAAGGAGGAACTCAATTTTTATTTTATTCCTGCTTTTCCCGCAATCAATGCAGAATATTTTTATTTTGCATAAAGATCCACAGTCTACTCAGAAGTAAAACGAAAAGCTATATTTTTATACTATGGTTTGAAATAACTGACAACATAACATAAACATCACGTCACGCTTAAACACAGTCTATTAAGTCTATTAAGTGTCTAAAGATAATTAGAAAAAAAACAGACCAATACTCTGTGCGCATAATACCGCATGACCGAAGTGAAAACTTTGGCGATTGCACACCTGTCTGTTTCTCGATCGCTCAGCTAAACTCGGCTCCCCTGAGTTTACTCGAACAGCGTTTCACCTCGGAGCGTGACGTATCAGACTCATTCACTGCCCAGCAAAAAATCAGCGACGCACAGTGGTAAGTTCGACCGAAATCGTGGCTATAAAAGTAAAAATTTTTTTTCGTAGTTTAAAAATCGGTGTACTAGTACTTTATTCATAAAGTGTCCAAACACGTTTTTTTGTTACAACCAATATTTAATACGTACCTACTTCAAAATTACCTTTAGGATTTATTATCGCGCTGCAACGCGAATTTATCATTCTTTCTATATTGTCGGGAATGTCCTAATTTAATGTAATACTCTGATATTATTGCTTTATTTCACTTTTTAATGCTTTGGGAGATGAAGAAGAAAAGTCTGCACATCTGTTCCATATCATTAATAAAAGAATTGTTTATCAATTAAGATCAAGCGTTCATTTTTTTGGAAAAGAAGCTATTAAGGCTATAAAACAAATGTATGTTTCATTTACCTGCGATCTATTGCAACCTTATGAGTTATCGCCATTTCCTTAGTGACCGCAAAGTTTTGAAGTGGCGAATTTGCCCGAAATCTTAGACAAAACTAATATTTGAAAATGTAAGGTATTGCCTCGGATGCAATATATAAAATTTTTTGACTATCTTAAGTCATCTGATAATAATCTATACAATAAAATACCTCGATTACATTCTATTACCAAATATTTGTGGACATGAAATGATTTGCCATTTTGTTTTTTGTAATTTCCACATATCAGATTTATATTCCACGGCACAATACATATGGAAATACTAAAATTTTCAAGAGAGTCCAATAATTTTTGTGTTACGCATCCGACATTTTGTTTTTTATAATTTTCACATTAGATTCATAATCAATTTTCAACTAAATTGGAGTACTTCTTCCTATTTTTGCCACGTTTTGGCGATTTCCGACCACTGTGCACGCACACCTGTCTGTATCTCACTCGCTCGGCTAAACTCATCGGCTCCACCGAGTTTACCCGAATAGCGTTTCACCTCGGAGCGTGACGGATCAGACTCATCCACTGGCCAGCAATTGTGTACGCGGTGCGCCTAAAGAAGTTTTCACCTCAACAAATTTTCAAAGTTTCAAAACTTCTCTGTCCAGTAATATGTGCTATTTTAAGTCGATTCGTAACTCAAAGCCATCACTGAGAACGCACACAAAGAAAAGCGCCACTTTGACTGGAATATGACACACCTCTCGGGCAGCTGGAATGTGTCGGCGTGGCTCAGATACCAGTCTTTTGTGTCCTTTATTCTAATTTTTCTAATTCGCATTTGAAGCAGTGTGAGATAAATGCGGAACAGGTTGCCATCAATCGTGATTTTCAAACACGATTACAAATAACTTTCTTACTATTTACATAAAATGTATAAATCCCCAATATAATTACTATTCATTTCATACGTATTTTAACGAAGTCTAATTAGACTTCTACGAGTCTCGTACTAGATCATTCATATTATCACCACAAACGAGTTACAGAGTAGATAGAAAAAGCGTCGTACATTTTTTGTCACATCCGACAGTACCGACAATTACGAATTTTATGCTTGTTAGTAGGGACGAAGTATTCTGTATACTTTGTTCATACTATTGTACAAAAGCATCGCACACTTCGGCGGAAATATAAATGCATACTTTGATTATGTATAAACGATGATTTTCTGTTAGTACATGATAATTAATTTTAACGTTGACAAATATAATTTATTTTGAAGTTACTCTTTATTTTGAATTCTAAGTTTAGTTGAATATATACATAATTATGAAATTCATAGTAATTACAAAATAGGGATTCATAAAATCAGTGACTCATTATGGTACTATAAATTCCTATCGATATGATGTGTCAAACTATGTTGGGCATTACCTGTTACTTGCATATAAGTATTGATATTTTTTCGTAAATGCATAGCAAATAACGGAGTTATGGCCTGAAACAATTGGCGTGAAACGCCCTGTAATTTCTGATGTTTTGCAACAGTAAATAATATAATGTGATATATCGCTGAATTCGTCTCGAAAAATGTTATCGTGGTATGACAAAAAAATATATGGTTCCATTTAAAAATCTTATTTTGACTTTGAAATCCCCCCCCCCCCCCCCCCCCCCATTCCAATCCCGAAAAAATTACACCATATGATTCTTCCCTTCATACCGAACAATTTTTGTGAACAAATTTTTTTCGTAACTTCCGTATGTCACGAGATATTTCCGTTCTTAGATAAACGAAACACCCTGTATACATTTATACAGATATTATTGATATTATTTATAATGTGTAGACAATATTTTGATTTCATTGACATTTACTTTAAATGTTATTTCAGAGACAATTTCCCGATAAACAATTAAAACATTATTGTTTCAGATAATCAGTTTTACAATTTATTATTTTCCCAATTTTTTGCATAGCTCCAAATTGCTTCGATTAACCAAATGAGATACATATCATCAATTGAAATACATTATTTGTCAAATACTAAAGAGTATTAACCTTTAGCACTCGAATGGTTACTCTGAGGCACCACTAAAAATTGCTGTACCATTACTCAAAATATTGTTTACATTATTAAATGTATCGGTATATCTAATCAATTATTAAACATTTAGATATTGTATGAAGTATTATATCAATTTCATATCCATAAAATGAAAAAAATCATATAGAATGAAAATATACATATATGTATATGACGATACAGTAGCAAAAGCAATGTGTGTGTGTGTGTGTGTGTATGTGTGTGTGTGTGTGAGTTCATAAAGACGTAAACAAAACATGAAAACAAAATTCTTTGAAAGTATACAGTGAGCCACGAAAGTATTCGAATGCCATTTGAAACAGAATAACTTTTTTATACAGTGGGTGTACAAAAGTGTTCGTACACCTTTTAAAATAGGATAACTTTTTTATAATTGTACCAAACGACCTGATTTATTTATAATCAATTAGAAGCATTGGTTTACGAAATGATATGCAAAAAGATTTTCCAAAAATTATAATTTACTAGGTTACATGCAAAAATATAAAAGGCATTTCTTAAACCTTTTTTATTTGTGCCCTTAAAGAAAATTTAAAATATATGTTTTGTAGATCTATAGTAGTTGCACACATGCTGAAAATTTCATCGAAATTGATTAACATACACACGAACTACAAGCAGTTAAAAATGGTGAAAATCGTAGTTTTACATGACTTTTGATCAGTTTCTGCTTAAAATCCACAGAATCGTACATCTTTCGATGTCGTATTTTCCTGCGTCAACCAATTTCGATTAAATTTTTAGTATGTGTCTAACTACCATGTATAGACCTACAAAACATATATTTTAAATTTTCATTGAGGACCCAAATTAAAAAGTTTTAAAAAATGCCTATTTTATTTTTGCATGTAACCTTATAAATTATAATTTTTTAGAAATCTTTTTTGCATATCATTTCGTAAACCAATGCTTCTAATTGATTATAAAAAATCAGGTCGTTTGGTACAAGTACAAAAAGGTTATTCTGTTTTAAATGGCATTCGAATACTTTCGTGGCTCATTGTATATATGCATAACATGTCACACACGAGGCACACAAAATTTATTAAACATCAAAATATTGTGTACATTATTAAATATATCGGTATGTAATAAATTACTAAACATTTAGGTATTGTATCAATTCCATATCCATAAAATTTTAAAAATCATAGGGAATGAAAATATTCTAGGTCGGAAGAAATGTTGCATTTTCGAGTTAAAGTAGCTCCGAGTGCAAAGGGTTAATTCTATTGGATTGGCAAAAAAAGTAATTTCGGTATTTTAAGGTGAAATAAAACCGAGTTTCTTTATTCAAGCGAGGAATGTAATCAATAAAATATTTTCTTATTTATCCTTTTTGGCAAAAGATCATCGAACAAAAGCGAAAATATCTTACTCATTAAAGTTCATTACTTGCATAAAAAAATTGGGGTCTATTTCACCTTAAAATACCGAAATTACTTTCTTGCCAATCCAATAAAATTTATTTACAATCTATTATTCGATATAAATATCGTATACTACAACCGAATGAACTTTACGGGTCGAGTTCGGGCCCATCACTATCGAAGCCGAAAACCGGTGTGCAGGCACGCGCATGCAGTGTATTCCCCCCACCATTCCCCGGTCCCCTTGCGCAGGTCTCTGGTCCCCACCACTCCCCCCACTCTGTGCGACACGTTCACTCAAGCAAGCTCCGTACTCTTCCCAGCAGCCGCCAAGCCCGTTTCTCATCCGATTTACGTCGACCTGCCGCTGCCGCTTGCCGTAGCCAAGCCACGCTAGGAGCTACGAACCGATCCTCGGGACGAGCAAAATTTTCTCGTTTTCCCGATGCGTGCAATCCAGCATTTTCGTCCATTTTTACTGTGCGTTTTGAGCCGCTCGCCTCGAGCGCGTGCACCGCGCCAAGAGATCGAGGAATTCGGTGAAGTTTTTCAGTGTGCATTTTAAGTGCATGTGTGAAACGTTGTGCTGTTGGTGTGGTGCCGTTTGGAATTCCGATATCTACGTGGACCATGGATTTTCTATTCTAAACGCTCTGGGATTTCACGGGCCTCTCCTATCGGACAAGATTTTACTTGCACAGAGAACCGTGAGATATTTCTCTTTTTTCAACTATGCTTTTTCAGTGTCAAGCATTATCGTGATTTCTCTTCCGTTCGACGGAAGACTTCAATGCTTTCTTTTCTTTGCAACTCGATCGGGAGATGAGATGCTCAACAGCCTTTCTTTATACACATACAATACATATCTATAAATATTTAATATATATAATAAATATAATATGGATACATACGTCGTAGAATGGATAAATTTCATAAATGGACTGCTAATTTTTCTTGGTACAGTTCGTTTCTTTTATATAAATTGAAGTCGAAGCATCTTGCCGAAGAATTGTTGTCTCAATAGTATTATTTAGCGGTTTCATTTGATTTTGTGTTCAGCAACGAGACGGATAAATCTTCCAGTGAAATATGTATTCCTATATAGTCGTTTTGTACCTGCGGTGAATAAGTCGAGTCTACCTGTTGAACGATCCGGAAATTGTGGTGCTCCCTTAGGTTCTGAATGCATTTTCTCACAGTTGTTCTTGACGTTGGCCGAGGGTGACTCGGATCATTGGAATTCGTTTCCTGCTGACATCGTTGTATGTAGTGATTTTTCGAGACGGTGTGAGATCCCTTTTCACTGGAAGTTTCCCCACTCTGTGAGCACACACCGGTGTGTTTACAGTGGTTCGAACTTGTCCTTGTAAATCCAGATCAAGTTTGGAAAATGGAAGTTCGTCTGATAGAATCGCGAAGCACCGTGAACAAAAAAAGAAAAACTTTTCCGAGCCCATCGTTTTTGCATTGCCATGCAACAAGTGGTTTCGGAGAGTCCATTTTGAACTTTCAAACTCTGATTCTTTCAGAAATTTTTCAAATTGTACGTACCAATTGTCGAGCCCGCTTAATTTAATCCTGTAGAACCTTATAGATTATTTAAAACCTTTTCTATTTAACTTATCAGCACAAATTCTCATTTTAAGACCATAAATTAATGTATTAGCGAGCAAAGAATGGGCATTCAGAGAAATTTTGTAATATTTTTAGAGTAACATTAACAAATTGTTGAAAGAAATGCAGTAATACGGGTTATCGTTACTTTTACACATTCAAAGAGTTCTATCGTACAAGCTGAAATCGCCGGAAGTCATTTTGAAAATATATTTTTCACTCGAAAAATTTACCGTCAGGGCAACACTTGAAAATCCAATGAAACGAAAAAGATATATTCCTTGTTAATTTCCGTAAATCCGTGTGAATATGTAATAACGAAATGTATTTAGTGATTACGAGTTCCCTTGACGCATAATTTTGTAAATTTCCAGTACCGCGTATTAGAAGAATGTAATGGCCTCTGGTGAAAAGACGCGTGGTGCAGTCAACAAAATATGCAAGAAACTGAAACAAAGCCGAACACGCTAATTTGAAAATTGTCAAGATCTCAATTACAAGCTTTATATACTCGTAATCGAAGTTGTATCGAAAGTTAGTGCGTTATAAATTGTTATTAAGAGAAGTAACAAAGAATGGAATTTGAAGCGAACGAAGGAGAACGGATGTGAATCGAAGATATTTTGAAGCGACGTTGGAAGAATTATCGAGTGTACGGTAGGGAAATAGAAGAAAGCAGACGGAAATTGAAATCTGTACGTATGAAACGAAATATTCAAGATCGGCGTCGAGAAAAACGGCAAGCGTGAAACATGGAATTAGAACGAGGAGGAAAGTGAAGGTCTGACCACTCGAGAGGAAAATGGAATTCCATAACTGTGGGTCACACTGAATTCTCCGCGTGGCGCGCGTAGCTCATCGTGGAAAACGCGATTAGGAAAACTCTCTCGTTGGAAAACGAGGTCGTGCGATTCAATAGAATTGCGTGCGCGATAGATGTGTAATAGAGTAAAAGCGGGGGAAAAAAGCATCGAAGGAATCTGGGATGCACGTGGGATTGGTCGCTCCTACGCCACTGCCAGCGATGCCTATGCGCCGGAAAACTTCGCCGAGAGAATGCTCAACGGCTTTATTTTTCTAGTAGCCATAGAACTGTGATAAATACTTTCTATTCTCTCAATACTCTTCCCTTTAAACAACGAAATCAATTTTTTACAATGTATTCGAAAGAAATACAAAAAGTGAAATTGAGTTTACTAAACCGAGAAATGTTGAAAGGAAACGCGTATTTTTCTTGAGACGCATCAATGAGAACTTTACAATAAAGAGGAAAGTTAAGGGTTAACTTTGAACAAAGAGGTTCTCTTTTCATTCGTAATGATCTCACTCTTTTTATAGAAGTGCAATATTAAGGATGAATTAGTAATCGTCACACAGACGTTGTTAATGCAAAAAGATATCCAACGAATCGTTTTTGTAATCACGCCAATTGAACAAGCGACGATGCAATTGTGATTGCGGAGAGAATTCATAAAGAATGCACATTTAGCGAATATGTTTCATCGGAGACGTTGAAAAGGGAAAAACGTCGGATTTCGAAGACGAACTTTCCCAATCAGCGAGGATGGAGAGAAGTGATAACAATGTGAGCGTTGGAAATTCGGGAAATCCCCCGAATTCACCTTCAACGACACACAGTGGTATTCTTCATAACACTTCCGGTGGAACCGATGCACAGGTGCGAGCCAATCAATTTTGTGTAAATAAATGGAATTCTGCACGAAACATAATAACGAATCTTATAAATACATATAAACAAATTCAAATCAATGTAAAACTTTGTTATTTCTCATTTTTTCGAAATGTTTTGTGCAATGATCTACTTGTTATCGAGGTTATCATAAAAATTAACTTGGACACTGAAAAAATGTATATTTTCGATCTTTCAGACTTACAATTAGACAAACAGCGTTTTAAAAAGCGTTTTGAGTATTTTGTTGTTTAAAGTGTATGAGGCAAGCGGATGAAATTTGGCGTAGATTTAAATATTATAAATTGAAATATCGTTCCGGATTGGGTTCGAGTTGAATGCGTTATTCGAGTTAACGCGTGTTAAGTAAAAAAAGCCTCTCAACGAGAATCCCTAGAATTTTCATCCAATTACTTGTCCAGCTTATTTCTTCGAATTCTTTGTGTCTATTTAGCGAGAAGTAGATTCTTAGAGACTTTTACGTATCCAGAGTTTCCCAAGAATATTAGTTATTGCCTAACACAACGGAAATGAAACGTTGATCTTATAGTCGCGGGATACAGTCGGGGAGAATATTAAGTGGACACTTAAAATTCGCATAACTTTCCAAAAATTGACCCAAGGACTTGAATTTTTTTAAGATGTTAGACCGGCTAGTTTGCTAGAGAATGAGTAAACAAATATTTGTTTAGATTGCAATTGGTAGGAATCATACAAAATTTAAAAAATTATGTTTTGTCAACTTTTTTATCTGAGCCTGTAACTTAACTGATAATTTAAAAAATGCGTTTTGTAGCTTATATGCATACTGAAAATTTCATCGAAATCTGTTAATATTACAATGAGCTACAAACGTTTAAAGACAAGGTTGAAAATCTGCAACTTTCACCCATAAGCTCTCATCTTTAAACGTATGTAGCTCATTGCAATGTTCATCAATTTTGATAAAACTTTCAGCATACATATAAGCTACCGAAATCTATAAAACGCATCTTTTAAAGTATCGTTACACGCTCGGATAAAAAAATTGGCAAAACATTATTTTTAAAATTTTGTATGATTCCTACTAATTGCAATCTAAACAAATATTTGTTTACTTATTCTCTAGCAAACTAGTCGGTCTAACATCTTTAAAAAATTCAAGCCATATGGACCAATTTTTAAAAAGTTATGCGATTTTTAAGAGTGTCCACGTAATATTGTTCACGTTTTCAGAGATTTCTCGTGTTCTGATTCGTGTGGATAATTTTTCAGAACGGAGACAGGGGGTGGGAGGTCCATCATGTCACAGTTACCAGAGTTCCCGGTTACGGGTTCGGAATCGCAGTTTCCGGTGGACGGGACAATCCCCATTTTACCAATGGCGATCCGGCCATAGCGATCTCCGACGTTTTAAAAGCTGGGCCCGCCGAAGGAAAATTACAGTAAGACAACTTATCTATAGAAATCCGTAAAATCTGTAATTCTATCGTATCGTTTAAATTTTTATGTAGCACTTCCCACAAGCTTTTGTACAAACTGTACTGTTGCAATTTGCCGTCCAGAAATTGAGTGTTGGTCAAATGAAAATCTACAAGTGTTTTATTGAAAAGTGATAACTAGATTGCGGATCTTCATGCAAAATAAAAATTGTCTTCATCGATTGCAAGAAATAGAAACTAAATTGAATCTTATTTCTTCCCTTAATGATTTTAATAGAGGAGAAATCGTATACTGGCATCTTCAATTTTTCAAATTTTCCAACAATTTTGAATTTCATCTACTCAATTTTGCTATAAATGCTTAAAGACCCGCAGTCTAGTTATAACAAGAATTTGAAGCATACTTACTCATACTAATCCTTTTTCTATTACAAGTCGTCCAGTGAAATCTTTATATTATCTGTTTACTTATGATTAGACTGCGGATCTTCATGCAATTATCGGCAATATTCAAAAAATTCTATAAGGATATAAAATGTGTCAGAATTTAGTGCAATTTTAATTTATTTCAGATCTGAAAATGCTACCACCACAGCAAATAAGATTTTATTTGATTCTGGATTTTTAAAATTCGTGTAGGAAATTGCAAATTGTATATACATCCGCAGTCTACTTATGATATTCGCCACACGGTTTATATTTTTGTTACGATCAGACAAGGAAACTGGAAAAGCTTGTAGAAAAACTATACATCCTATGGTTCTGTTAATCAGTAGTTAGTTTACACATCAGCACCAATGAATTGAGACATACGAACGTTTCAGAGAATGTAATTACGCAAGAACGCGAGCGGTGCTTTAGCAGTTCGTGGTTGAATAGCATCGCCTTTCTTGGCTAACAATTTTCTAAATGTATCCTACTGTTTAGAGTAAACGATCGGATCATATCCGCGAATGGAATATCGTTGGAGGGCGCCGATTATGGAGCCGCGATCCGCGTCCTCAGGGATTCTGGATCAACGGTTCTGCTGGTTGTCAAGCGTCGAGCTGCATCGAATTCCTCGGGCACAGGAAACTCCACTCTTCAGAGCCATAGACTAACTCTTACGAGAAATAATAAAAAAGACGGTTAGTAGAGAAGTGCACACCTTTCTCATGCAATCACGGTCAAAGTCAGCGGTTTTTTAATCGCCGCTTTATTAAGAGATCTTTCTATTTCGATGATAGAATAATAATGCAATTTTTGGGAATTTTTTAAAATATTGTAAAACTAATAGATACATTTTGAGGGGTCTCCTAACATCGACGATTGTACTTTAGTATTATGTTTTTGAAATACATTTGTGAGGATACAACAGATTCTCACTATTTTGAAATATATTGCAAGGATAGGTACAACAGGTTCTCTCTCTCAATGTTTTGTATATATGTATAGACACAAAACTTTCGTATCACCCGTTACAATTTCAACACGACTGTACTGGTAGAGAAAGAAAGGAAAAAGCCCCGAAAAGTTCGATCCCTGGACATTTATACTGTCCCCTACTCTTATTAACTACCTGAGATTCGTGGAAAATGGCTAGAGTAGTTGCTGGTTATTGTTTACTTTAACCGCCGTCCCAGGTATACAAATTCCTAGGCTCGTCATTGCATGTCACCGCATGCGCAATGACTTTCGCTAGACGGTTAATTTACTTTAAGTTTAATCACATCTTTTTTTCTTATTTCTACCTGAGCCTCGCGACTCTTTGTAGCCTGGCGGCCCCAGATCCACCTTTCGGTTTCTCCGTGTTCGCTAGAAACCTTCAAGTGAGAAATTCTCCAAATCGAGGTTTTTGCGGTCTAAGGTAGACACATTGTGTCTTGGCAGGATTTCGTATCGATAGACTAGCTGTAGCCATCCTCCACTAATCTCTTACAATGTTTCACATTTCATGCTCCGTGTTAACCTCGTATACGTGATTCCGCCGCTGACAAAATATAAAGGCATTTCTATCCGTAACAATATATGTATTGGGTTGTCCCAAGAGTTTCTTTCGGAGTGTGTTCCTTTAATGTTGCTAAATAAATACAAACAATGCGATAATCTTTATGTTAATATTTTAGTACTTCCTAACATGTATTTGCATTATGTGCATGAATCGAAAAACTTTTGGGACAACCTAATATTTATTTAGCAATATTAAGGGAACACATTCCGAAAGAAACTTTTGGGACAACCTAATATATCGAAGTAGAGAGACCCCTTAATTGTTATGACTAGAGACTGCGGATCTTTATGCACAATAAAAATATTCTGCATTGATTGTGGGAAGCAGGAATAAAATAAAAATAGATTTCATCCCTTAATGATTTTGTTACATTAAAAACAACATTACGACATTCTAAAATTTTTCTAATCCTTTGCTGTGTTTTATATTTCACCCAACCCATTTCTTCATAAATATATAAAGATCCGCAGTCTAGTTATGATAATTTCTGAATGCGTATTCCCTTCATTTCAGATTTCGGAATTGTCCTTGGTTGCCGGCTCTATGTAAAGGAAGTAACGCGAGAAAACTCGGGAGTAAAACTAGGGGACGTATTAACTCGAATCGGTAGCGTGGCTACAGATAACATGAGCCTTAAGGAAGCCAAAAAATTGATGGACCAATGCAAAGACAGATTGTCGATTGTAGTAACCCGAGAGAATTCTTGTTGTCACGCCCAACAGCAAGCAAAGACTGAAACCGGAGAGTATCTCTCGGGAACAACGAGCTACAGTAGTCAGAACTTGTATGTTCCACCACCAACACGACAACCAATAGAAGATAAAAGCAACCTTGTTCCTAGAGGTCGAACAAGAGGACCTCTCATGGACGTCTCTCTTAGTCAGTTGGATCTCCCTGCAACGCCTACCGTTGATCCTCCTAGACCACCACCTCCCAGACCAGAAGGTATAATCAAAATTTCTTAGAGTCAACAGATGTCGATGAAAACAGAAATTTTTTTCTGATATTTATTATTTGCAAGGAAATCGTACTAATGGGTTGAGTCATAGGTCCATGGAAATCACAGACACAGGTTTCATCGACACAGTTTTTACCAACAATATTTCTCCGACTTTAGATTTGATCGACAATAACTTTGGCCGACAACGACTATAGTCGACGACAATATTATTCGATATTAACCCTTTCACTATAGGTTTTGCACTCCAAACTCACCCTTTCGCAAATCAAATTCAACGTTTTGCTTTGTTTCACCCTTTTGCAAATCAATTTCACCCTTTCGTAAATCAAATTCAACCTTCCGCAAATCAATTTCACCCATTAAGAATATTCAAAATTAATTATTTATTTATTTAGATTAAATTATATATATTTCATGATTAATAAATTTAAGAAATGAAGGTACATATGTATTTATCTCTATATTACTACGAGGGAAACATAAGACTCAATACGCTTCGATAAATACAATGTACCTTCATTTCTTAAATTTATTAATCATAAAATGGCTACCATGAATATACATACCTATACCTACACACAGTTTTCATACATTACAAAGTTCATGAATTGGTAATTACTTTTAAAGAAGTATTTTAAAAGGTTGAATTTGATTTGCAAAAGAGTGAAGTTTTAGCGCAAAACCTATATTCATTGCAGCCATTTTCTGATTAATACATTTAAAAAATGAAAGTACATATATAATTTAATCTAAATAAATAAATAGTTAATTTTAAATATTCTTAATGGGCGAAATTGATTTGCAAAAGGGTGAATTTGGAGTGCAAAACCTGTACCGCGGACAAGATATCTCGCTTCCACGATGTCGAAGGAACGATGTTTATGGATGAGATATCTCGTTACCATGCTGTCGTACGTACGGTGCTATGGACGAGATATCTCGTGTATCTCTATCATTGATATGAAGTGTTTTCTTTGTAAGTTGGACACAAGTAATCGATTTTGAAGACATGTCATCGTTGGTGGAAAGTACTTAAAGATGATAAACATGAAATACTCCATATTCGACACAATTAAAGTTTTTATTGTTTATTTTATATGGAATGCTTAATAGCATTCCGTCGGCCATTTTTTTCCAAGCTACACATTCTATTGTTGGATGAGAATTTTTTCTGTGGGTTGTATTTTCGTATATTAGATTTTCTACATCGATTACAGTTATGCCTCTGCATTCCATACAAAATCTATTTATATAAATAAAAATTAAATGCTGTTTGTTGGTAAGCGCATCACTTGAGAACAGCTGGACCGATTTGGCTAAATTTTTTTAAAAAATGTTCGTAATAAGAACAGGGTTTTTAGGGAAAGAAAAATTGGAGAAGTTGCCCGGAAAAATGGAAAATTCGGGCAAAAATGAAAGTCCTTTTTTCTATTTTTGTATGAACTCAAGACCATAACTGACGATTCGAACGACGGATATGCGTAATTCTTTTTTTGTTTTGTTCGTTATGGTCCTGGAAAAGTTTTCAGGAAACAAATTCGAGACAATTACAAAGGAAAGTCGGAAAATTCGGACAAACTGCAAAAAGCATAATTTTTTGAAACGGTACCCCGCCCGGAGGGCCTGGTTGCGAGCAGCTAGTAATCAATAAAATCTCTAATTGTGTAAAATATGGAGTAAAAAATGGAGTAAAATATGTAAAATATAATTTTTGCTCTAATAGTTTTTCACAGTTTACATAGACTATCAGTTTTAGCTGGGCAATTTTGATTCACCCGGATACTTGATAAATTAACAGCTCCAATATTGAGTACATAGTCTTTACTATTTGTTTTAGATTATTATGGGACGAGGAGACAACTGTATGATGAGGATTTATCTCGGAATAAGCTTCCAATGTAAGTGTTCACATCATCTTACACTCGCGTTTATATTTTCATGAAAAGGTTCTCGCGGTGAATTAATCTTTTCTGACTTTACGGTGTAAAGACTCGCAATATAGTTAATATTTTATTAGGCCCGATCCCCGATTCATTACGTTCCAAAAAGAAGGATCAGTGGGTGTTCGTCTAAGCGGTGGAAACGAAACTGGCGTTTTTGTCACTGCTGTTCAAGCAGGGAGTCCAGCATCTCTTCAGGGTTTGCAACCTGGCGATAAAATACTAAAGGTAAATTTATTTTCCTTTTTAGATACTGCAACGATATGGGATAAAGTGTAATCAAACATATTAACATGTTCTAGATAAATGATATGGACATGAAAGGAGTAACGAGAGAAGAAGCCGTTCTATTTTTGCTCAGTCTGCAAGAACAAATTGATTTGATTGTTCAGCATCGACGACAAGAATACGATCAAGTAGTAGCTTCAGGAAAAGGCGATTCTTTTCACATAAAGTAAACATTAGATTCAGATTTTTATAGGGCAATGCTTCTCTTGTCAATACGAGTATTATGTACAGTATTTTAAAAAATTCTACGACAATTACTATTATATACTAACAAAAAATTCCAGGACTCACTTCCATTACGAACAACCTCAAAAGGGTGAAATGAGTTTCCGAAGCGGAGATGTGTTTCACGTGGTGGATACGTTACACAATGGGGTTGTTGGCTCTTGGCAAGTCTTCCGCATCGGTAGAAATAATCAGGAAGTACAAAAAGGCATTATTCCGAATAAAGCACGAGCCGAAGAACTGGCAACCGCGCAGTTTAATGCAACCAAGAAGGAAATGAGTGCAAGTGAAAGCAGAGGTAGCTTCTTTAGGAGAAGAAGAAGCAGCCATAGACGTTCAAAATCGTTGGGAAGGGTAAATTTCTTGCTGGCATAAGTGATGACTAGACTGCGGATCTTTATGCAAAATAAAAATAGATTTCATCCCTTAATGACTTTGTTACGTTAAAAACAACATTACAATATTCTTGAATTTTTCTAATCTATTATTGTTTTATATTTCACCCAACTAATTTCTCCATAAATGCATAAAGGTCCGCAGTCTAGTGACGACAATACTAATACGACTAATTGTGTTACATTGATTCGTGTTTTTGTTTTAGGATCACTGGGACGATGTTGTGTTCTCAGATAGCGTTAGCAAATTTCCTGCCTACGAAAGAGTTATTCTAAGGCATCCGGGTTTCGTCAGACCTGTCGTCCTTTTCGGACCGGTTGCAGACCTAGCTAGAGAAAAACTGTTAAAAGATTTCCCCGATAAATTTACGTCACCACGTAAGTAAAAATTCCTTCCAAATTGATTTGTTGAAATTCATTCGAGAAATCATGAGAGAACACTTGCATTCATTTCTAGAAATGGAGAATCAATTGGAGGATAGCGTTGGTAAGAATACTAAGCCATCAGGCATCATTCGATTGAGTGCCATTAGAGAAGTGATGGATCGTGGAAAACATGCTCTACTTGACATTACTCCAAACGCAGTGGACCGACTGAACTACGCGCAATTCTATCCCATAGTTATTTTTCTGAAAGCAGAAACGAAGCAAATTATCAAGGAAATGCGAGCTGGAATTCCCAAGTGAGTTTTTATTAAGAGGATAGACTCGTTTTCAGGATTGCAAGGGTGCGGGATGCGTCTTCTCATTTCTCGATAATGCTTAATACTTAATTATATAAATCAGTCTATTGGTAATATATAAGCATGTAGCTGTCGCAGCTTTATGCTTTCGAATAATGCAAATTACGCCTCGTAAAGGTAAAAGTAGGCCATTTTGGGAAGCTTGCGCGCTAGACTGACCTTTATCTAGTGCTTCTGACTATTGAAGAACCCCCCATCCTTGCATTATCGAGGAATGAGAAGGCGCATCCCGCACCCTTGCAATCCTGGAAACGCGAGTCTATCCCCTTAAACTACTACGCAACGTCAAATCGACAAACTTGTTTGTACTTGTTTGTCCTTGTCGTTTGTACAATGTACTTCAAAAATGAAATCTAGTAATGTGATCCCCTAAAGCGTTATATGTACTTTACAGATCAGCACACAAGAGTAGCAAGAAGCTTTTGGAACAATGCCAGAAACTGGACAAAATTTGGGGTCACACTTTCAGCGCCGTGATAACGTTAACAACGCCTGAAGCTTGGTACCGAAAGCTGAGGGAATTGATTGACCGACAACAACAAGGATTGCTATGGATGAGTCAGACCAAGGTAATATTTTCCAAATCTTTGAAAATACTTTTAATACTAGATGCTTCTAGTAATTTACCATTGAACCTGATCATAATTTTTGAAATCAATAGTGTGACGATGGGTGTTTAACATTAAATGTTTGCGCTCGTGTATAAATATGGAGGCCGTGCGAACTGGATTTATCGTTTGAACGATGAAAATCCTATTCGGCTGGGAACTAATGGGATTATACGTTGATGAGATTATTTTATGATAATTTATTGTAGCCATCATACGGTCGACAAATGACGTGGGAGCTATGTCATACGTCCGGCGACCCTCGTGATTTACCTCCACCTCCCGTACCCCCATTCTCAAAGGAGACGGCATTTCATGACGTGAACGAAAATGACACTTATCACACGGACAAACTATTTTCATTACCTTCTTATCCGTCTCTAACTTCTGATGTTGTCCGTGAGCAATTTTTCGGCTACATTTGAATCCCGCTTATCCTATTTTTGGTGTCTTGATTATCAATTTTTTGTCCATCAATTTTTATGTTATTTGTTTCTCAACCCTTAGCACCCGAGTGGTGCCTCTGAGGCGCCGCTAAAAGTGGCTGTACCATTATTTAAAATATTGTTTACATTTTTAGATATGTCGGTATCTAATCAATTACTAAACATTGAAGTATTGTATGAGCCAAATTTAAAAAATCGTAGAGAATGGAAATGTTTCATTTTCGAGTTAAAATAGCTCCGAGTGCAAAGAGTTAAGTTACTTTACCCACTCAGATAGATGTTACTTTTTGTTTTGTACGATTTCTTTTTTATAAGTTTATTTCAGTTGCAATACATAATGGCAGGTTCCATTTAGAGATATATCTATTAAAGATTTTCAAGTTTACTGTTAAAATTGTTATGTTATTATTAGTACGATATTTTAAGATATTCGAGGCACCTTGCATTCCATGTCAAGTTCAATTTGCATGGCTGCATTAAATAACTCATTGCGCATCATCATAAATCATAAGTTAGGCCAATGTAATTACGTAAGATGTTTAATGTAGCGTAAACAGCCAATGTGAAATACATTTGTAAAAGTTTGTTATTGAAGATATATTGAAAGGGAGAATCACGAGCTTTGAACAACTACACTTCGCTAATAAATGTAATATGATATTAACAATCTCTTCACTTTCACATTGACAGGATTTAATAGCTTTATTTCTCTCAATCATACAAGTAATCGCATATATACAATTATAGCTGTTAAGGAAACTCATTAAAAATTTTTAAAATACAACAGGAACATATACAATTATAATATTAGATTATAAACTCCGACATTCTGATATAATATATTGTAGAAAATACTCGACATATTTTGATTGAAATGAAAACTGCATGAAGGACAGGCGAAAACATTCAATTTAATAGATAATAGGCATGAAATCAGTGAAGCGTTTTAATCACATTCATTTTTTAGGAATTCTTTCGATCATTCAACCTTCTTGAAACTACTAACCCATTATTATCGATTTATTATTATCGAGATTTTCATGTATCGGATCACCAGTGCTAAATAATTCTCAAACATTTTACTATCGCAAACTAAAGCTGAGAGAAAGATTGCAGGATATAAAAATATATTTGACTACAAAGAGGTTTTCCTTCGATCTAATTTATAATTTATTTAATAATTTCCTCGAAACTGCTTAATCTGGTACATGATTCTGCATCATTTAATTTGCAAACATTTGTTTTTCATTTCAATTTTAACCCTTTCAGACACTGTTCATTTAATCAAATCGTTTTGTTCAGTATAGCAATCCTAACATTTATAAGAGGATATTAATTATCATTTTATAAGAATGAATAGGGCTTTGAGAATGTTATAAATTAAAAGAATGGTCTGGAGGGGATAAAAAGCATAAGCCACTGTAACGTGTTGTCCTCTGTGTCCCACGATGATAGCCAGAAGAAGCACTCTCGGATGACTTCCTATTCCCGATGACTTCTCGCCTCTCCTATGCTTCCTCCCCGGAGAGTGACTTGGAACTTAGTCCGGCACCAGCTTTGTCGGGTGCATTGGGTGCACCCTCCAGATTGAAGAGCAGCTCTGATCCAAGTATTGCCACGCAAGATGATATTGCTGCCCCACCACCGTACTCGACTACTTATCAGGTAAATACATCATTCTTGTGTGTATAAACATTTATATTCAATTATTTGAACTGTTTCAAACCGATCCAGCCTTCACCTTTTAATTAACACTAAATCTACCACCACCGGTCAAAATGACCAGTTCCAGATTTTTTATTATATAATTATTGAAATAATAAAAATGATTTCATAAGAAATGGTTGTATAGATATCTTTAGTAGAGCACGTATTACAATAGGGGCCGCACAAAGTCTAAATAAAATCAATCTTTTCATTTTTATAGGGGAATATATACCAGTTACTTTTAAGGCTCGGTAGGTTTAGTGTTAAGGCTTATTCTTATCTTGAAGAGGGGCGTTTCACCATCTTATCCAGCTATACCTTTTAGATTAGCTCCAAAATCTTGTTTATTTTATTTAAATTTTAACAGAGATTGTGAATTTTTGGACCAAATGAAACAAATTAATTTCTTTAAGCTTTCAACATGTACAGTAGGGTTGGAACAAAACATAGAGACGAAAAGTTTTTTTTATTGTTGAGTTCTAATAGCAAACAGAAGTTGTCTACTACAGCAATATGTAAGCTATTAAAATTTGAATACGATTAAGAAATTGTTTAAGGTGCAGCAAGCTAGTCAAACTGAATTTTTATTGATTTTACGAATACTATTTGATTTTTTCAGTAGCTTAACTTTTGTTTTTATTGTGTGAAGGAAGTAATTTGTGACTATTTGCGGATGAAGACGATCGGAAAAAAAATCACTAAAAATATTATATTACATGAATTGTATTTGTTCATTATAGTATGTGATGTTGGACATCACTTTATATATTCATTTTAAAATATTATAAATTGGCAATGCAGGAACGAAGAAGTAATAAACAATATACCTAAAGTTAGAAAAAGGATTATTTAACAAATATAATAAAAATAATAAGGGCGAAATTAATTGGAACTGAAATGTTACAAGCACTTAGAATTCTAATTGTACGTATACGATATTTTTTTAAATCTATGAATTTACTTTGAATCACTTTGCCGTTTCAAAAGAAGATTATAGATTTACACGATTCAATCCTAGCCATTATGAATTCATCTCGTGGCAGTTCTTCCACAGACAGCAGATGAAGTTTCAGTTGTAAGTTTCACCATTCTCTCTACCGCTTGTATATGATCAGGAAATCGTTTCGAAATTATTTCGAGTAATTCATCTTCTGTAATATCTTTCAGTACTGGAGGGTCAAAAATTTCACAATTGTGCCATGAAATGAAATCAAGGTAGTCATTTGTGTCAAAGTTAATTTTTGGTATTTTAAATTTTCTAATCCTCTCTGTACAAATGGATCTTGCTTTCAAACTTCTATCAAGTCCCAATTGTCGAATATTTTTTCGTTTATCTATAAGAAGTCCTAAGAGAAGATTTTCTGGAGTAGCGAAATAGCCATTTCTTTGTATTACTGAATTAAAAATGCTCAGTAGATGCTCTGGGAGGTATCGCGAAAATTGAATCGGTCGCCACAGATGCTGAGAACCATAAATACAAGATGGTTTAAGTTTGATATTAAGCCAAACTGGAGTGTAAACTTTCATTATATATTAATTCAGTTAAAATGCCAATCTACAATCGAAGAATGTGACTTGCAGTTGTGAGCCACCGTGAATGAGAAAGTTTACCTGGGATCCTCTGTGTTAAATGAGGAGAACATGTGCCACTAGAAATTGCTTGACACATTTCTAAAAGTTACTTTTGATCAGTACTTAAATTTTTTAATACATTTACCATCTCAGGTAGGCAACCTTGAATTGATTTAAAATTAACGACCGGAAGTTCTCCACAATTATTAAGTTTGACAACTGAAGCTCCATTTGCTATCTGTGGAAGAACTGCAAGAGGTGGATTCATAATGGCTAGAATTGAATCGCATAAATCTATTTCTTCTTTCGAAACCAGAAAGCAATTCAAAGTAAATGCATAGATTTTAATAAATATCGTATATGTACAATTAGAACTCTAAGTGCTTCTAAGAAAACATGGAATTCAAATTCCAAAGCTTTTGCGGCACTTTAAAAATTTATCTGACACAACCCAACTTGTGCAAACTTAATCTGAGAGATAAAAGGCAACATTATTTCACTATTGGATAATAATCGTACAATTTCATCATTCTGAACAACTTTCCTTTTCTAGATATTTATCAAAGTCTCTTGTGATAGAGTACTACAAAGTCCGCTATCAAGATATGATTTATTTATTCCAGCAATCGTTCGAGCAACCAAAAAGAAGATCACAGGGAGGAATGGGGGATGGGAAGTATGGATTTTCGTTGTCAGGGCAAGTTAGTAATCAGTCTGGTTCCCCTGAATATTTCAGTGGTTCGTTCGAACCAAGATCATCTCATCATAGTCCTCCTGATTTGCCACCACGAGTTGATCGGAATGCTAAACCTAGTAGTCAGTCGGGAAGAAATACTATCGGTAGGTCTGCGCAAGAAAGATTACTTAATAAGACAGATTCAGTGTTGGATGTAGCCAATTATATAAATGCCACACCTCATAAAGCAAATGCTACGTCATCGCTGGAAAGAGCTCAACCAAAAGCGGTAAATTTATTTTATTAATATTAAAATTAGAAGTATAAACTAGTTTTATATTAATCGCACAGAGACGGAACATATCTGTTCAGCACCGATTGGAAAAATATCCTAACGAGTATGCAATGTTGATATGTGAACGTTAGACTGCGGATCTTTATGCAAAATAAAAATTGTTTACATTGAATGTAAGAAATAGAAACTAAATTGACTGCTATTTCTATGCAAAATAATAATTTTCTACTGAATCGCAACAAACTGGAGGAAAATAGAAATTTATTTTTAGGTTGAAAATGATATGACAGTATTTATAAATTCCTCTAATGTTTTTACTGTTTTAAATCACACCTACCCATTTTTGTTATAAATGCATAAAATCCGCTGTCTAGTTATTTCTTCCCTTAATGATCTTAAAAGAGGAGAAATCATATATTGACATCTTCAATTTTTAAAATTTTTGAACAATTTCCAGTTTCATCTACTCAATTTTGCTATAAATGCATAAAGATCCGCAGTCTAGTAAATGTCTATGCTGATACGATACAGTACTTCCCCTACATCCAAATGTGTGGATAATATGAGACTACCTGAAGACGTATTACTTATTTTCTTCTTAATACATCGTTTACATTGCTTTTAGGGAAGTTACGACAGTGTGTCTTCTTACGACTCTTATAATAATACGAATGGAAACGCAAGTTATGGAACACCAGGTTTGAATACATCAACCGGTCGATTGGGCCCTAATGTACCAGATGACATGAAAGGTGGTGGTGCATCGTCAAGATCACACGACCCTTACAGATTCACTAGATCAACAGCACAACCGATTCCCAGTCATGAATCACAAACACGGACTGATTACGCTAAATACAGGTATATTTTCACTTATAAAAACAAAATTGAATTCACTAACATATTGTTATTCAAAATAACTTCTTTTGTGAAAAGCAAATTCAATTTTCTGATTCTAATACACACTCTTAATACATACAGGAAATGTATTCGTGCTTATATCGTATATTATATTTTAAAGAAAAAGAAAAATTTCAGGATCGTTTAAATTTGCTTTTCTAATTGCTTTTTCTTTCTTTCTTTTCCCTTGCCTAGTGCGATATCACGGAAACCTCGACAATTAAGAAGAGCTTATAGAATATATATTTCTAGTCAAGATACATTAGTCTGAATGTTTCGTTCGAACAATTTGTTTATTTAATTTGAAACTAATATTTAAATATATGTAGACTTTTGCATATGAGAAATGCTCTATATTTTTTCTTATTTGTATTAATCTTGAAAATTCCACTGATTGTAAAAACTGTACGATGTAATGTAATGTATATACAGGGTGTTCTCTAACGCGACGCACCATTTTTCGCCCACTTGCAGCCGTCTGACAAAAAAGGTTTAGAACAAGAGTTGCAGGGTATGGAGTGCACAATAAATATCAGTAAAAGACATTTCGAAAACAGTTTGTTTTTATGGCGAAATCGAGGTCACCTTGGGTTTTTATATTTAGAAGACATCGAGACGAATTCAAAACACATATATTACATGATATTTTTACTAACATATTATGTACTCGATTTACAGTAGTAGAAATATTTCGCATTTCGTCGTATTCGACCTTAAGACAGTGTAAACATTATTTGATAGCGAAGAGGTTACAAAAAGCTAAATATTTCACATTTCCACTAAACTATAAATCGAGTAATATGTTGGTAAAAATATCATGTAATATGTGTTTTGAATTCGTCTCGATGTCCTCTAAATATGGTAAAGAGAAAAATATATGTTCCTATTTGTAAAACCCAAGGGATCTCGATTTTGAATTGTTTTTTACTGATATCTATTGTGCACTCCATACCCTGCAACTCTGGTAGACTTTATTTTGTCAGATGGCTGCAAGTGAGTGAAAAATCGTGCGTCGCGTTAGAGGGAACATCCTGTATACTATAGGTAGACATACACATATTTGTCAATTGCAGTTTATTTATGTAATAGAACTTAGTTAACTTTATGAACTGTATTAAAGTGTTTGAGCATACATATTAATGCCATCAGAATAATTGATGTCCATTAAAAGTTCATGCCTCTGTTTCTGTTAAATAGCTTGATTATTTTACATTTTGGTGCAGTGTTTCCCAACGTTGGGCCCACGCCCCACAGGGGGGGCAATTTGATTGTTAAGTAATTCAACAATTTCCTAGTGATTTCTTTCTAAAACCTATCATTTAAGTTTCTTCAGTGAACAATTCAGTTTTTGAATATTAAAAATTATGTATACAGTGTGTCCCACGACCTCTGTCCACTTGAATATCTTGGTTATTTCAAACAATACGAGAAAATGTTACGTACAGAAGTTGTAGGGTTTAAGAAACTACATAATATGGTATAAATGGTATTCTTGCAAGTGGAGGCGTACAGAAGATTATAGATGTCACCTTTGTATCTTTAAATGGAATGTCCAATTTTTTATGCTCGATTTCGATAGATTGGCGTATTCTGAGTATAAGAGTATTGAGATGCATTTGTCATGAAACTTGTTTAAAGTTAACTAGGTTAAAAATGTTTACATTTGACGTACTGAGCATATTCTCGAATACGTTTCATAATGAAAGTAATAGAATGAAAACAGTCAAATATCTCAGCAAAGCTGACCTCTATATCTTCTGTATACCTCCACTTGAAAGAATACCATTTATACCATATTACGTAGTTTCTTAAACCCTACAACTTGTATAAGTAACATTTTCTCGTATTGTTTGAAATAACCAAAATATTCAAGTGGACAGGGTTCGTCGGACACACTGTACAATTATGTTACATAGGGGGCATAAGAATTTTAGAAAGTCTTATGTGGGGCATGGCACAGAAAACAAGGTTGGGTTTTGTTTTAGTTTGGGTTAATGTTTTAGTGTATTTTTTCATTGCAATTAATGCATATTCCACCATTATGTCCCTGTAAGCTAGAATATTCTGCTTTATATATTGTAGCCGCACAACTGATTACAAGTCGATAACACTATCCCAAAACAAACCTGGAGGATCGTACAAGCCAATACCACCTCCGAAACCAAAAAACTATAGACCACCGCAGACGAACATAACACAAACAGAAAGCAACGGGAATGAAGGAAATACCACAACTCATCAACATTCAAAAAGCTACTCCATTGCTACCTCTCACGTAAGTAATCATCTATTCTCCAGTACAGGCATGTCAAACTCTTTTACCACCAAGAGCCTCATTAAGTATTATAAATTAATTCGAGGGCCGCAATAGAAAAAAGCAGACTCGGAATAAAAAGGAAACACATTTTTTTTATTGACATTGCTGTTACACATACAAAATAACGTACAAACAAAAGTTGTTTTTTTTTCAAGTTTACTTTATTTAAATAAAACTATTTCATTTTTGTTTCGAAGAAACTTGGCAATGTTTTTCAGTAATCAAATTTTCAAGATTTGGTTGAATTTGTTGAACTGTTATTATTTTTGAAATTGATTGGACATGCTGGTCTGTATCTTGACCTGATCTCGACCTTTCCACAGTTTTATTATTTTTTAACGTTGAAAATAGTGGTTCACACATATGTTCGCAACATATAATTCACAAAAGTTGAATTTGATTTGCAAAAGGGTGAAATTGATTTACAGAAAGGTGAAATTGACTTGCAAAAGGGTGAATTTGGAGTGTAAAACCTATAAATTGTCAGTTTCAAAGTTTTTGGTTCAGCCGCAGACTACTTGTCGACGGGCCGCGTATTTGACATGCCTGCTCTAGTAGGATAAATATTCTACAAATGTATTTATTGTGTTTGACGTAAAGTTGAAAGTAGAACATTTAAGCAGAAGCTTTTTTTGTATGTTTTGTAGGTAGAAGGTAATAACAACGTTCAACGTAACAGTGGTCAGTACTATTACAATATTCCACCTCCAAATCGTCACGATTCAAATCTCACAAATTCCCATCACAACTTGAGCCATCTGTCTACGCCTGCACACAATCATAGTTTGAGTCACACGCATCCACATTGTAACCCGCCAATGTCAACTCATAGTCACAGTAATAGTGCCAGTCAGTTGAGTCTCGGTCTCTCCCATAACAGAAACAACGTGAATCACAACGGATATGTTGTGAACAATGGTCATAATGCATCCGCGCAAAATTTTCCAACGAGTCCAGGACATAACAGAGAACCTAGTGCTTTAGATCTTGCCGGAAGTAGGGAACAGAGAGGAAGCGCCTTCGAACTTTATCGCAAACCTATGCACCATTATAACGCGAGGTAAGATCTTTATTCTTTAGAGGTGTGCAAGAACCCGAATCTACAAAGTTCTATAGTAACCAACGTATTCTGATCTACAGTTAACGTGCACAACAATTTCATAGTTTATTGTTAAACAAGGAAATAAAGGAGGAATTAATCTTATCAACTGGAGATTACAGTTGAAAAATATAGAGATCCGAATGAACAAATCGCAATAAAGCTTAAGAATGGTGACCAAGAAGAATCTCAGAACGGATCTCCTACTTTAGGAGAGATCAGATAAGTAGAAAATTAAATATGTTTCGTTTTTTCCACTCTGATTTTGTACATACGACTTTAACAAGAACATATAACAAAGTTTTGCAATAACAATTGTTAAATAAAATTTTTTACTTGAAGTTTTGCTAGTAATACACGTTATTCTTTCCCTATCTTAGAAAACATATTGATTCCTGGAAAATATACACCAAGAAAATCATTAGAAATGGTAATGACTAGACTGCGGATTTTATGCATCTATGACAAAAATGGGTAGTTGCGATTTAAAACGGTGGACAAATTTTAAAAATTTAAGAACATCAATGTATTAGTTGCAGCGTATGTATATTATTAAGGTATGAAAGAAATTATTACTTGGCCCTTGTTTGTAGCAGTTGATGCAAACAATTTTTATTTTGCATATAGTTCCACAGTCTAGTAATGACATTTTTAAATAGGATTTTGACTGCGTGCAATATTTCATTACAATCACACAAAGATAATGAGATTTTAAAGATATTTTTAAAGAATAAGTCGAAGTCTTCATGAGGCAGGTTTAATTTTGTACAACGTGAATATACATTGATAACATTTGACTATTTCTATTACTTATTTGTAGAATCTCTACTAAAATTGACAGTGAATCTTCGTTTGAGAAAATTTTCTAAAAATTTCCCCACGATATCTCGGGATGGAAAAAGGCAGATAAACAGTTCAACTCATAATTGTTATGATCTTCTTCAGAAATTAAGATGCTGTAGTGTAAAAATAATTATGAATGATATTTCTATATTAATTTAAATAGAATGCAACATATTTTACAATATTTCTGTCAATTTTCACTTTTGTAAAAAAATTTGAAAGAGATATAACGTATTCTTTAAAGATTTTTTTCGAGATATAAAATTATAGTAAAATAATTGTTTCTTTTAAAATACAAGATTTTAAAGTAACAAAAAATATTTTATTGGAACTTTGTTACTAATCATACCAACTAAGAGTTAATCTGAACAGTTTCAGCTTATAATAGTAATAATTTCTAATAACGAAATTAACTAAAATTCGATAGATCTAATCTTACAAAACGTAAGCTCCTGTTATCACGATATACAATACCAGTGTTTCCAAAAGTATTTGTGGTATAATAAATAGGGCCAAAAAATATACATATACAAAAAAAAATTATATAGAAAAGTTGTAAGTAATTTTTAATAATTTATGCTCAACAATGTATATGTAGATATGTAATAATTTATATGTAGTTTCTTCCGCGCGTTTACTCTTTGTTACGGTAGACAGATTTAGAGTGCTCGTAGTTTACTCCACTTAAGCTTTCTGTACTGAAATCTTAATAATTCAATGAGATACTTGTACTCTTTCTAAATTGTTTAAAAATCTCTTAAATCAACTGATATACATTTAATATAACGTAACAAATTAAACAATGGAAGAGGGAACACTGGTTGTCGAAGAACTAATATTCGTGTAAGAGGCAATAGGCCGCCAAAAATAAAGTTCACGAGTTACGATGATAGTTCGGCGATCAAAATAAGTGAACACACGATCGTAAATCCTGATCTCCATTTTCAATCAATTATAATACTGGGTCGGAATCAACATCGTTATTATCAGCGTTGATTTGGCCCTGCTATGCAACAGAAGAACCTTGATTACCCGAAGTGTTTGTGATAATGGCAAGAATAAAGCATGAAATATTTGTAGTATGTATAAATTGCAATGAAACGTGATACTACGTAAATAACTTTACAAAAGTTAAGAAAATTGAAGTTATACTTTCAGATTAAATTTGTTGCTTAATCCTTAATTATATAAATCAGTCTATCGGTAATATATGTGTTAAAGACATTGTTAGTCTCTAAATAGACTTTCAATTCTGATGATCAAGGTTCAACGGTACTTCAAAAAGAACAATTCACTTACTGGGCAACTAGTAAACTGTACTGACAAAGGGACCGCAGGACACGTTGTCAGATTTCGATGAAATTTCGTGAAAAGGTAGTGCACGGCTAGACTTCAAAACACATGAAATTGTACGTAAGAATACTCAACTGCTTGCAGGATATTCCACCTTCAGAGGATCAGCATTTTTCCATTGAAAACTTCATTGAATTTCCTTTTCGAAAACTGTATTATATACATTTATATATTCGTATATGTATATACAACTAATATGTTACGCACAATTCACAAGTTTGTCCCTGGCCACTATAGCGACCACCGCGTCCCTCTAAAGATTAACAATGAAATTCGTATTTTACTTGTTAGTGACAAAATTCGAAATTCATTATTAAATATCTCAATGACTTGGTGATCAAGTAACTTTATCTTGCTTAGCGACTTAGTGTCCGCTGCCTTTTCACAAAGATTCATC
The DNA here is from genome assembly GCA_028455795.1 of Lasioglossum marginatum. Classification (NCBI taxonomy): domain Eukaryota; kingdom Metazoa; phylum Arthropoda; class Insecta; order Hymenoptera; family Halictidae; genus Lasioglossum; species Lasioglossum marginatum. The sequence continues at coordinate 9,308,902 of CM052265.1, forward strand.
GAAATCTGTACATAACCTGTCACAGTTCCGTTGGAAGCGAAAATACATCTATAATACGTCTGTTATTGTCAGTTTATTCCCAGAGTATTTAAGACGGCAGGAAGTTATACAGGGCAAGAAATTCATTTAAGGCCCATGAGCCTTTCTGCAACGCCGAGGTAGTATACTGTTTGTGCAATTCCGAAAAGAGGCGCTATCACGATCATTCTGCAGGCTCCGCCTTTAAAGAATGCTGTCGGTCCTTCGTTTCGCATTGTTTTACTGTAAGATCATAGATGGTATCTTTATGAAACGCTTTATATCATCCTTAACGCATTGCCGTATTATTTTCCTTACAGTTACAGTCAGGGCTTGAAGGAAACTGTTAAAATTTTCAATCAGTTCTGATGTAACAGTTACTTTTTGACTTTCAACTTTTCTGTTCTAAGAAACCAGTTATAAATCCACTGAAACTTTCATTCCATATATTCATGCAAAAATAGAAAATTTTTACTTTTTCGGAAATGGGAAACAGTTCCAGTTGGGCAGTAACAGTTATTCTGCTTAGAAATAGTGATAGAAATAGTGCTTTCAAACAAATTTACCGTTTAGTATTACATAAGGTTTGAGGTTGAAATCTTGAATCATTCTACATATAGAGTTCTAGTTGTATATGTACAACCATTCGCAAGTGAGATGAAATATGTTGGGGATTCCGCGTTCACAATGAACAACAATGAATCAGTGGTACTGATTTTCTTTTAAATAAATGTTCCTTCAAGACTTATATTAACCAAATATAAAATAACTGCTAAACTTGAACTTTTAAGTTCAAAAGTTAACTTAAAACAGAAAAGAAATCATTTAAAAGTTTAAAGATTACAAAATACCTTTATTCGTAAAAATTTACTTATCTTTATTCCTAAAAATGTTGTAGAAGAATATAATACGTATGGCTACATTTATTTTAATGCTTAAACATTGATTACAAACGAATCAAATTTTATTTCATTTAAAAAGAAAGGCGTGACAGTCATATTTGTTAGACTTTGTTTAAAATCTTTATGGCGAGTGTGGCTCGTTAAAATACGGCAAAGGGGTTAACAACTACTGATAATGGCAGATCTCAAGACTGAAAAAGTCTGTTGCAAATTGCCGTTTACAAAGTGAACGATAATGCCTCGATAAAAGAGACCCACCTCCATTTCTAACATACTCGTACTCACCTTATACAATCGAACACACCATTGTATGTTGGTTCACCAGGAGCTTTCTTAATTACTTGTAACCTAGTTTTGATTACATCAAATGGATTCACCATTAGAGCAGCTGTAGAGCCAGCAGCACAACCAGCCAAGAATGAACACCAAAATACGGCTGATGAAAAAAAATAAAAATGTAACTGTCAAAGTACTCCTTAAATTTGAAACGCTGAATGTATTTCTGTACGGGCCATTTCATTTAAACACACTTACAAGAACCATCCTCTCTTTTTGGCCCAATATCATTCAATCTAGCGAACAGCGGGAAGTAGATCACCGAGAACGTCACGTCTCTGAGAGCTGTAGCGCCAGTACCTTGATAGAGTCCTAAAATACCTCTCCTCTTAAGAAGATCTTTGGTTAAGGACAGGGCTGACACCTTCGGCACTGTTGTCCCAGCTGTAATGGAATATTTCGCTCTTTTTAACCGATTGTTCAACATTTTCCTTGCCATAGCAACTGACAAATGTGTTTGAATTTTTAATAGTTACAGATTTCGAAATTCTACTAAGATTTCACAAGATTGCTCGTCTTTAGTAAAGCTTCAGATGAATTTCTTTAAATTTTTTTAAGTAAAAATATTACTTCTTCATTTCTAGGTTCCATTTCTAAACTCCCTAAAATTTTAGGCTTCGTTTTAGGCTCCCCAAGACACTAGGCTTCATTTTTAGACTTCCCAAGACTCTAGGCTTCATTTTTAGGCTCTCCAAGACTCTAGGTTCCATTTCTAAGCTCCCCAAAATTTTAGGCTTCGTTTCTAGGCTTCCTTTCTAGGCTCCTCAAGACTCTAGGCTCCATTTCTTAACTCCCCAAAATTTTAGGCTTTCCAAGATTCTAGGCTTCATTTCTAGGCTCACTAAGATTCTAGGTTTCTTTTTTAAGGTCCCCAAGATTTTAGGCTTCGTTTTAGGCTCCCCAAGACACTAGGCTTCATTTTTAGACTTCCCAAGACTCTAGGCTTCATTTTTAGGCTCTCCAAGATTCTAGGTTCCATTTCTAAGCTCCCCAAAATTTTAGGCTTCGTTTCTAGGCTTCCTTTCTAGGCTCCCCAAGACTCTAGGCTCCATTTCTTAACTCCCCAAAATTTTAGGCTTTCCAAGATTTTAGGCTTCATTTCTAGGCTCACTAAGATTCTAGGTTTCTTTTTTAAGGTCCCCAAGATTTTAGGCTTCGTTTTAGGCTCCCCAAGACACTAGGCTTCATTTTTAGACTTCCCAAGACTCTAGGCTTCATTTTTAGCCCCCCAAGATTTTAGGTTCCATTTCTAAGCTCCCCGAGATTTTAGGCTTCGTTTCTAGGCTCCCTAAGACTCTTGGTTTTATTTTTAGTAAGCAAAGTATAATTTGTTACCAAAGAGTAGTACCGTCGCAAACAATTGACATTATTAAAATTATGAAATTATTTAATTTTCATTTTTATTGCCAAAAATACCAGTTAGTGAAGTACTTTGTCGAGTAACAAGTGAACGACCAGCATGGTAACACACAAGAGGGATCTTTAACGTAAAAAAAGGAGCACACACAAAAAAGATGAGTATAAAACACGTCACGTAGGATTTTCATACAAGGAAAAATATATATATATAATCGTAATTCTTTGCAAAGAGAAAGAAATGGATTCTTATAAATTAACGACAGATGCATGTTTTAGGACAAAGGATGGATTAGGAGAATCACAAAATTACAATGGCCAAATTATTAGCTTCTCTTCAAGTAGAAGAACGGGAAACTAAATACTTTTTCTTAATTAGGAAAGAGGAAAGTGTAAAACCATAGTTGCAGTCACGAAGAAATATGGAAAATCTTGTCGAGAGTAAAGGTCAAATTTTAGAAGTAAAAGTTTGTCATCGTAACATACATGAACAATTCAAATATCTACTCTAAATTCGAAGCAGATGCAGTACTCTCAAACTGTTTACCAATCTATATTCGATACGTGTTGTCGTCCATCTTCAACTAAATCTTCCTTTTCCTAATTATGTTAGGTATCGCGGTTGTATCACGTAACTGTAAAACAATACGAATCGAACGCAATCAATTCACGCAATTATTTGGAAATCGTGTACAGCCAAATCATTTTTCGAAAGCAGTGTATTCTCAAAGGCAGTACTATTAATCGCCAAAATCGTTATTTTGACATTCACGTATTTCAAATATTTAAAACTTTTGTAGAACTATTTATTGGGAATTATTTGCCCTTTCTCGTAATCGAAATATCAAGATTTTTAAAAAGATCTAATACCTTGCTTTGCCGCCGCTGCCACACGTCCTGCGTCTTGCATTTGAATTTTTAGGAGTTCCATCGGGGTTGTAACAATAATTTGACATGCTCCTGCTAGACCACCGGCAAGCATCTCGCGTTCTAATGGCAGCTTCTGTCTGTGCAGTAAATCAGTAGATGTTTATATTCCTAGTGTGACAATAATAGTCATTAATCAGTCGGTGATCGCTAAAATTATACAGCTATTTGTAGTCCGAGTATAGTTATCTCAATTTTCATTAGAATCAGTAATGCATGCACAAAATAAATGTTCAACTTCACTATTAGCCATCCTATTGCTTGAAGAAACAACTTATTGATTCAGTTTATGCATTTATAGCAAAATTGAGTATATGAAATTCAAAATTGTTCAAAAATTTTAAAAATTGAAGATTTTTGTCAATATGAGGGTGGAAATTATAAAGCGTTACAGACGAATATCTCCAAGAATATTGATTATACGCAAAAATGTTTCAGATGAAAGTTGTTCAGTACCGAGGGGGACATTATGTGGTGGGACTTTTATTTTTCCCGGTGGACATTCCAAGGTGAGGTGAAGGTCAACTATCTTTTTTTAAATGGAATGATATGTTTTTTTATCCACCATCAAATAGTGCGTTTTAAGATGAGTTCAATGGCCTATAACTCAAGGTCATTCAAGTTGCCTACCCAAGTTGTCGGCCATTCTTCCAATAACACATACCCAAAGAAATAAATTAGGTAAATAATTCCTCGGGGAAGCACCTTTACAATCTTAATATGTAATCGCAAATTAAGAATATTAGAAACCGTTATTTTGACGGGTCTCGTAAACGTAGTGTTAATTAAAAGGCGCGTTATATGTGTGCAACATGACGGTGCGCCTCCGTACTATGCACTATGCAACGAATGAAATCTTTGCAGAAAAGTGGATAGGTCGAGGAGGTCCTGTAGCCTGGCCGCCCCGTTCGCCGGATTTAACACCACTCGACTACTTTCTACGGGGTCACATTAAAAACAGCATAATGTCCATTAAGCCTACGACGCGTGAAAACATGAAAGTTAGAATACGCAAAGCTTGTGCTAAGATAAATGTTGAAATGTTGAGCAAAGTTAGAGAATCATTTAAACAAAGAATTGTTAAGTGCATTGAAGTAAGAGGTAATCATTCACTAAATTAAAGTACAAATAAAACGATCACACTTTTTCTGCATTTCCCTGCAAATTTTACTTCGTATGACCTTGAGTCATAGGTCATCGAACTCATCTTAAAACCATCTGATGGTGAATAAAAAAACATCATTCTATTTAAAAAAAGATAGTTGACCTTCACCTCACCTTGGAATGTCGACCGAGAAAAATAAAAGTTCCACCACATGATGCCCCCCTCGGTACTGAACAACCTTTATCTGAAACATTTTTGCGTATAATCAATATTTTTGGAGATATTCGTCTGTAACGCTTTACAATTTCCACCTTGTATATAATTTCCCCTCTATTCAAAGCATTACGGGAAGAAATAATATTCAATTTAGTTTCTATTTCTTCTAATCGATGCAGACAATTTTTATTTTGCATAAAGATCCAGAGTCTACTAATAATTAATACATTAATTCCTAAAATCATAAACTGGACGATTGGGTCATTTGAAAAGACTGCAACCTAAATGCTTGAACAGTATGAAGTATAAATAATCCTTGTTAGCGTCGCACGTTTTTTTCTGTATTCAACTTGTAAACTATATAATAGTATCTACTCTTTGATAATATTCCACAATGTCCTTGAAATTAGATGCCGTTAACGTGGGAAAATTATACCGGTACAGTAATACGAGACATGAATTGGATCTCGTTTTTTTTTGTTGTCCATATGGCGTGATACTAACCGCGTTAGTGCTAATTTTTACTATACCGATATACAGTTTTTCCTCCATAACGTCGTGGTACTAATCCATTTAGCACTCCATTCGTGTCCCCGTCATCTTGTGGTACATATTCCGCAAAATAACAGCCGGTTAGCTTCTAATCGTCGGTGAATAATTCTTGCGTGACGTTACGGAGGAAAAATCGTACGCTGTTTGAAAAGATTTGTAACTGTTAATAATTTTAGAAGAAAGCGTTCAACGTAATGTTGTGTGTGTGGACATACATAAGACATGAATATAAAGGGCAGATAACGTTCTTTTTATAAGAAACTTTCTTACCCAGGGCCAGTGGATAGATAATGACGGAAAGTATCATTGGCAGTGAGCTTGATGGCTTTTTCAGGCGTGATTAGAAGAATATTTACAGCAGATCCTTTGTACATGCCAAAATAGCCTTCTTCCCTATAAGTTTTCTTGAAACAGTCGAGCCTAAAAGCATACCGTACACAATTACTTATCGTAATTTAAGGGAGTAGACTCGTTTCCAGGATTGCAAGGGTGCGGGATGTGCCTTCTCATTTCTCGATAATGCAAAGATGGGGTTTTTCAATAGTCAAAATCGCTAGATAAAAGATCAATCTAGGCCGCGATCGCCCTCAAAAGTGCTATTTTTACGTTTACGAGGTGTAATTTGCATTATTCGGCATCATGTAGCTGTCGCAGCTTTATGAAAATAGCTACATGCGCAATCAACAGATTAAGAAAAGTATTTATCATTTGTGTTAATATTCTTATATTTGTACTAGGGCTGTTACTTTCCTTCGAAGGTCGAAGATTTCGAAGCTTCGATTTTCGAACCTCCGTAGTATTGTAAATTGTTAGAAAATTGAAAAAAATGAAGTTTCTTTTTTTAAATCTAATTTTTGTGTTAATATATTTATTTATCAAAAATCATGACATTGAAATTTCGGACACTTCGAAGTTCCCTTCGTTCCTCCGAATCCTTCGAAGCTTCGACCCTTCGAAAGTAACAGCCCCGATTTGTACACCTCTTTGTTTTGTACACTTTACTATTATAAGAATATAAACTTTTTTCATGTGTGAACATTTGTTTAAAACATTAATATTTCACTTTGATGTTTAAACAAATGTTCATAGATAGTAAAGTAATGATATTTGGTCCCCTCAGGGTTTCAAATCCATTTAACACTCTCCCCTTCTTCCACTCTCACTATCGTCTAATTTCAGCCTATTTCAGCCTAATTTTCAGCGGGACCTACTGTTTATTAATATACTAGCTTTCCCCCGCCACGCGTTGCTGTGGCACAGTATTTTTTAAAAGCATGTACGTGTTTGTGATAATCTATTTCGTTCAATTCCATTTCGCGTTGCTCTCTCTCTCTCTCTCTCTCTCTCTCTCTCTCTCTCTCTCTCTCTCTCTCTCTCTCTCTCTCTCAAATTGAACATAGGTGCTACCAGACAAAAGTTATAAGCAGAAACCTGCCCAAAAGAGAGCGAAAAAGTTGTCTTTGCTCACTAATGACGTCACAACTTTTGAACGGGTAGACTTTTTTGAATTCGGTTTTCTCCTAAACCTTCTCGAAGAAACGCCGCGTCTAATGGTTCAAACCCCAGCTTTCTACGTTGAGCCGTTCTCAATTGATGCCGTTACAAACATACATACATACAGACAGACACGATTTTATTATATATAGAGAAGAGATTGGGTTCCGAACCATCTTTTGCCAACAACACGCGGCGTGTTACCCTGGAGGTCACCCCCGGCGTATATCAATTTGGTTTCTACTTCTTGTAATCATCAAAAGTGCTAGATAGAAGATCAATCTAGGCCGCAGTCGTTCTCAAAAAGTTGCTATCATAAAGCTGCGACAGCTACATTCACATGCTATCGAATAATGCAAATTACGCCTCGTAAACGTAGCAATAGTACTTTTGAGGGCGATCGCGGCCTAAATTGATCGTTTTGACTACTGAAAAACCCCATCTTTGCATTATCGCGAAATAAGAAGGCGCGTCCCGCACCCTAGCAATCCTAAAAACGAGTCTACCCCCTTAAATACGATAGATTAGTATAGAACAATAAAAACAAATGAATGTAAAAAATATAATTTATTATATCACATATATTAATAAATTACTTACATCGATTTGTACATTCGTTCCCCACCAGGCCCGATAACTTGATTCTGTAATCGTGTTTTAACCAGATCCAATGGGAACACCACGGAGACACCGATAATACCTGCGACTCCGCCATTTATAATTTTTGGTAAGAGTCTACAATGAAAATAATACACGATAAAGATTCATTTATTTACGAAATTTCTGATTTTTAAATGATTTCTATTTATAAAAAGAATTTTAGTATTTGCCGGACATTTTATTAAGTAAACTTTTCATTGGGCGAACATTTAATTTTATCTCATTACGCTTACAAGTAGACTGCGGATCTTTATGCATTTATATAGAGATTGGTTGGGCGAAATATAGAACAGTAAAAGATATAAAAAATTCAAGAATGTTGTAATGTTGCTTTCAATATAACAAGAAATCAATTTTTATGTTATTCCTGCTTCCTACAATCAATGCAAAACATTTTTATTTTGCATAAAGATCCGCAGTCTACTTATAAGTTTTATTTGCAAAATATCTACTTACTTAAATTGTGTCGAAGCTTCCACGCTGTCCTTCTTTTCCATTTGAACTACAGTTCAAACTTTCCTCCCTGTTATACAATTCCATTCTTCATTATATTTGTATGCGTATTGTAAATAATTATCATATACAGGGTGTCCCTCCGAACTCTGTCACCCCTAATAACCGTGTTATTTATACAGATACAAAAAAATATTTGCAGGAAAAGTTATCGTATTTGGAGGCCGACATATGTCTGTGCGGGTGAAGGTCATTTCATGGTCATATTTTCCGAGACCTTACGAACAGTAATGTGTTTTTAAACGGAATAACTTACCTTTTGTATCGTTCTATCGATACTATCGAGACTATCAAATTCTGCGATACGAATGTATTGACCTTCGTATGTCCTAAATCTAATAGTTAACCCCTTGCCGTATTTTAACGAGTCACGCTCGTCATGAAGATTTTAACTCTAACCGTACCGCGACCAGTCAAATTCTTTTAGAAATAATTAAATAAATCTCTTTATTCGAGCACGTATTATTATAAAAATTGTGGAGAATCTAAATAAACTCAGTCGTGTAATTTTTATAAAACAATATATATCCGACACATTTTGTACCCGGTACAGTTAGTGTTAAACGAAGCCTAAGAAATGTGAATGTTACGCCTTTCTTTTTAAATGAAATAAAATTTGATTCGTTTGCGATCAATATTTAAGTATTAAAATAAATGTAGCCATACAAAAAATATAAATTTTCTTTTCTCTTCTACGACATTTTTGGGGATAAAGATGTTTTAATCACTGTAACTGTAGAGAAAATGATACGGCAAGGGGTTAACGAGATATTATCCAAATTATTTTCAATACACCTACTACCTGAAAGCTAGTAGGTGTTCGAATTGATGTCCCTTGAATATGGTCAATACATATGGAAAATTATTTCAATATGGTCAATACATTTGTACGCAGAATTCGATACTCTATTGATTCACGATACAAAAGGTAGGTCATTCCATTTAAAAAACCAATACTGTTCGTAAGATCTCGGAGACTATGACCTTGAGGCGACCTTCATCCACACTGATTTATATATGCCCTCCTCCAAATACGATAACTTTCTCCTCAAACATTGTTTTGTATCAGTATAAATAACAATTAACGTTATTAGAGGTGGCAGAGTTCGGTGGAACACCCTGCATATTAAAATATTTTAGTACTCAAAATTAAAAAACAAACGATAAATATACAATTTATAAATGCTTTTCCCTACCATTAGTACGTATACTGTTGTTAATTTAATTCAAAATTAAGTGAAATTAAATACAATAGAATACATATCGCAAATGTGTTCTAATATGCAGACGTTTGTTCGTCAATAAAAATACTTATCGACCTTTCATCAATTTCACGATACGTATCGCAGATTGTGTAACGCAGATTAAACGATCGTAGATTGCAGTTATTTTCTGCGTATATCACAAGTCAGTATCGGCGTGAAGATAAAAATAAAGTTGTCCACAGGAAAAGAAAAGAAAATTACGCAAAAGTGTGTTCATGGTATTTAGCGTGCGGATCACGTGCGTAAGCTAAATGTAAACACGAATGTATACGGAAATTATCTGTTATCGTGAGAACACGCGCTAGATTAGACAGTACTAATATGTCAATTACTTATGCGAGGAGGGGGCAACGTGTAAACACTGTGTCTCTAACACATATGTACCCTATATACGTACAATAAATCTAAAATCTAAATGGACCCCGTCATTCTGGCAGCGCTTAGCGGTTGCTATGTATTACGATTCCCTCTGTAGAGGAGTATGACCTAGAGTCCTAGAGAGACACATCATCGATTTCTCACAAAAGCCCGAGCTTCCAGCACAATAAATACCAATAAACGAATAATTACAAGATTGTTTGTCAATGTAGCAATCATTCTCTTATTTTCTCTAAATTAAACAAATTTCAAAATACGTGTACAAAGATTCTTTAACCCTTTGCTATTAACCCTTCAGAGCTATTTCAACTGGAAAATGAAACGTTTCTTCCGACCTAGAATAATTCCATTCTATATGATTTGATATGAAATTCGTATAATACCTCATACAATACCTAAATGTTTAGTAATTGATTAGATACCGATATATTTAGTGATGTAAACAATATTTTGTTGTCTAATAAATTTTGAGTGCCTAATGTGCGACGATCTTCTATATTTCACTCTATGCATACACATATACTTTCAAAGAATTTTGTTTTCATGTTTTGTTTTTGCGTCTTTATCTTTGAACTCATTGTTTCTGCCACGGTGTAGTCCTATATTTGATTAAAAATTTTAAGAGTACGTACAGTATTCACCCATCATTTCTGTTTAACCCTTTGCACTCGGAGCTATTTTAACTCGAAAATGAAACATTTCTTCCCACCTAAAATAATTCCATTCTATATGATTTTTTCATTTTACGGATATGAAATTCGTATATATTTAGTATATTTACTATATTTAGTAATTGATTACAATATTTTGAATAATGGTACAGTCATTTTTAGTGGTGACTCTGAGTCAGATAAAGTAATCCAAATAATCAATTACCATCGAGACTTAACTGGATCATGTTTTATATGAGAAATCTTGGATATCGATATACGTTTGTCTTATAAAAGTTAACAAGGATATAGGTTATATTGCATTGGTGGCAACATATATAATTACTAGACTGGGTATTTTATGCATTTATAACAAACATTCGTACGTACAATTTAAAGCATGGACACCCAGTTAAAACAGACATCTCAAAGACAGCTGTAAGACGCCTGCCGCGAGACATTCAGACGTCTGAACGGCTCCCGAAAGTCTCCTGAATGTCTTGTGTTACAAAACGATACGTCTTAGAGACGTCTTCAGACATCTTTTCAGACGACATCTCCGAAAAGACGTCTGTAAGACGTCTTATTTCAGACGTAAAAACGAAGTTTCCAAATAGACGTCTTTTTGGGACGTAAGACGTTCAGACCTAAAAATGACGTAAAACAGACGTCTATGAGACGTCAGGTGCTATCTGAGCATATATTTAAAACATTTGAGAACATCAACGTATTAGTTTCAGTTTAGTGAAATAATTAAAACCAGAAAGAAAGTTTTATTTAATCTGTCTGTGTCTTAGAATCGACGCAGACATTTTTTATTTTGCATAAAGATCCGCAGTCTAATAATTACACTAACCGTTAGGCCGCGTAGATCTGTTCCTCATTCAAGGCTTTGAATGTCTTCGCCGTTTTCGGGTTCATCAGGACATGAGAGGTTTCTTTACAAGTGCTGATCGATCTTTTTCTGAGAGGATGTCTCTTGAGTTCGATTAGAAGCTCGTTTTATGCTCCGCGAAAAACGTTGATCGAGCAGTGATTTTAAACTCAATGAATTTTATAAATAATTCATGTCTACGCGGTTCAAGAAAATTTTCTACGAATGCATTCTACATTCGTAAATGTTTCATTGCACCACACAGACAAATATGCATACGCAATTGTACATCCTTTTTAAGTAGCAGAATCAATTCAATTAAGATCAACGAGCAAACAATACGCCTGTAACATTTATAGTGTGACTATTTTACTAAAATCGTGTTTGTCAGTCACGTGTGACCTACTTGCGCTGCGAAACGGAATCACGAGGATCGTGATGGGGTGGAACTTGAAACTTTGCGAAATTTCGAAAGAATATATTACACCTCGCGTAAAATTCCATGGAATTTTCTTCAATTTTTCTCGTCGCGAAAAAACTTCGAAGCTGTTAACACACTGTCTGTCGTAACTTATAGCTATAATAGCAAATGATAACGTTTTGCAATTCGAAAGATCATACTCTTTCGTAAGTTCCTGTTTTATGAACGGCTATAAATTATCGTCGACTGAAATTGTTCCACTACTTTATGTTATAATTGCGAACATTATGTAACAAATAGAGCGAATATAACCAAATTTGTGTAACCAAATTAATTTGGCACATATTTCAATAATATTAATCTTGGTGAAACTTTTTTCACAAAGCTGCATGCGAACTGAATATTTTTAAAATTGCTTAAACGTACAGAGTGTAACAGAGAATTTCAATTCGTCTAAAAAATATTTACAAAATACCGCCATATGTACGAACAAATTGCAAACTAATAGCAATCGAATAATTATAAATAAATAATGAAGAATGTAACTGTCAGTGTAGATAATATAATTCAGAAGACGGTAATTTGATGACTGAATAATCAAATGTAAATAGACAAATAAAGAAAACATAGAGTTAATTGAACGAAACCGTGCACGTCTGTTAATTACTGAAAGCTAATATACTTTCTCGATAGGAATATAGATTGAGTAACGATCAAACAACACGCAAAGCTTGTACACTTGAAAGGTTATGTTTAAGATTGTGATAAACTTTCACAATGCATTTTGATAACTCGCGATTAGTTTGCGATCAACAACGAACCATAAAAAGGAATTTGATTTGATTGCAGAAAACTATCTGAAAAACATTTTATTACTGAAATGTTCAAATGAATAATGAAATAGTTTCTTGGTCGAATCGGTTACTTTTCAAGCGATAAGTTGATAGCGCGAAACATTTCGGATAGATGCGATTGTTGGCAAACAATGAATTATTCGTAAGTCAGTACGGTGGTTTAGAATGACAGTCAGCCGGAAATTTAGCAGAAGACATACTCACCGAACGAAAGTGGAGAGTGGTCTCACTTAGGGGTCTCGTTTCTGTAAAATACTTTTTATCATCGAAAGCGATGATAAGAATGGCAAAGCAGGTTCACTCTCTCGCGAACAGGACGACTAGCATGATACTCAGCAGATTTCGTTTTCACCGCAGATCTTAAAAGATAAAAGAGAACTTGGTACGTTCCACGGGTGGAATCGTTGTTCACTTACGTCACCGACTGTGCGCCAATCCGGGTGTCACAAAGCACGAGAGTGAAGAACTGCAAGAGCGAGGAAGATAAATGTTTCGAGGGATGATGCTCCCACTTTCTTTCTTTACATATTCATGAATTAGTATTTATCAGAGAACTTATTAGTACGACTGAAATACTCATAATTCCAATTAATGGTTATGTAAAAGATATTTGAAAGTTTTGATAGATGTAAAACTTTGCCGAAATTTTTACATAATTTTCAAATCGGCAATCAGCCGATATAAAGCCGATATCAGCATTAAAAAATATAAAAAAGTAAGGAAAAGTAAGGAATAAACATTGTTTGGAAACATATTAATTAATTTATTTTTCCAATCTTGTAGAAATGTTTTATATGAACGGTCCGCAATGTTTCGAATTTTTTAAATTTTCAAATCATCAAATTATTATTATAAGAAACATTTCAATTGTTTTAAAGATTTGAGCACAGACAAATGTCTACATAAAACAATCACCTTATGAGGGTTTCATGTCACACGATCTGTTAAATCGGTAGTTTTCTTGCGCCCTCTAACTACATAGGACAGTTGACGCAGTCGGTAATTCAGAACCGTAGACCGGAGTACCGGAATCGCCAGATTAGACCATATATATATTTATAGTTCCAAGATTACTTCATTTACAAAATGATGGATGTGGGCAAAGTGCTATAGTCTGTTGAGAAGTTGCAGTACCACGAAGCTAAACTTTAGCTAAACTTTCTGCAACTTCTCAACAGACTATAGCACTTTGCCCACATCCGTCATCTGGTAGACTGATAGACGATGTAATCTTGGAACAAGATATGTTATCTGAAGCTGGGTCTATATTTCTCTTAGACCATATATACCTATAGACCCGGCACAGATAATTTTCCCCTCGGCAAAGATAAAGTATTCAAAAGATGTATAAGCTATGCTCATGGTTTATAGTATACGGAAAGAATGGACAGGATAATTTCAAAGAATTTGGCTGAATTATGAAATAATCAATTATAAACTGTATTTGAGATACAGATGTTTATTCTATATGTTTTATTAAGGTATTACAGTAGTATATATGGTCTAAGGTTGCCGTGTCAGCCATTGTGAAATTATCTTAAGACTTATCTTTTGACGTCACATTGTACTTTATCTTTGCCGAGCTGCATTCTCGGTTTTCCTATACACATACTATACCTATGCCGGGTCTATAGGTATATATGGTCTAAGAGAAATATCTTAGATCCTTAGACCATATATACCTATAGACCCGGCACAGATAATTTTCCCCTCGGCAAAGATAAAGTACACTGTGACGTCACATTTTCAAAAGATGTATAAGCTATGCTCATCGACAGTGCCTCAACTTGGCTTATAGGAGGGTGAGGGGGATCAGCAGGTGCACATGCGCGTAGGTACACAGTATACGGAAAGAATGGACAGGATAATTTCAAAGAA
>CM052265.1:9332210-9366264 GCA_028455795.1 Lasioglossum marginatum
GTTTTGGCTCGGGCTTGCCGTGGCTTGCCGCGAGTATAAACGCACCCATACCCGACCCGTAATACGTTACACTTCTCAGCGACCGAGGCCTCTTGAGCTTCTTGGCCTCTTACGGGGTATTGGCCCTCCGCGGTAGTGAGGACAGTTTTGGGACAATTAAAGGCCAGACATTTGGGACATTTATCGAGAAAACACTGTACACCAATTTCATATCCATAAAATTTAAAAAATCATAGGGAATGGAAATAGTCTAGGTCGGAAGAAATATTTAATTTTCGAGTTAAAATAGTTCCGAGTGCAAAGGATTACTAATCGATCGCCAGCTAGATCAAAGGCGAGTTGAATACACTCGAGAAACAGTGGTTTACGACATTGGTTGGCAGGTTCCGATTTCCGATCGGTGTCGCCAAAGAGACGACAGATTTCCTTTCCGGTATCGCTAATCGGCAGACCAAATTGTAATGAATGAGGGAATAACGAAACGTATGAACGAATAACGATTGAGAGTAACTGTGCTTGAATAACGTTTCATTCGTTATTCGTTATTCGAATAATGTCCAGACTACATCAGGAACATCCTCCTCTTCTTTAAATCCACCGATGTATACGAACTGTTATAATTTCACGCTTATTGTCTCTCGTCCTAATGTTAACTGAGATAGGGCTTTTTATAAATTACATGTCAAATATATTTTATAACCAGCAAGTGTAAACCACGTATAGTCGCTAATGACCTCGCTGTTAATGCGACCACGTTAAAATAAACTGCAAATAAATAAATAAGTAATTCTGCATATAGTACACACATTGTTCAAGTACAAAATATGTATATTTTATGCGCATGTGCAATGACTATGGAGACACCTATCGCGTTATTTACTAAATCTCAAGAAACAACAGCATGTGTAAACAGGTGTCAAACAGATGTCGTAAATACGCTAATCAGCACCGATACCTTTACAAATTTAATTTCATTTAATACATTTACATAGGCAATATAAAAGATATAGTATCTCAGGTAGAATATGCATATATGAATATATTCTCATGAATTTTTAAACTAATTTAAAAATAAAGAACATCTGTTATTTACATATATTTACATTAATTGTGGAATTACATAGAAAAATATCGTGAATATCTATATACAGTGTAAAGATAAACGTTTTTTGTAGGTTGTTGATTGTAGAAATAGAAAATGACTAGTTAGAAACATCAAGACAGGTATCTATTTAGACATTCACACGCATTAAAGTGATTATACATGCTAAGAGGTTGACACACTTACACGAATCTTAGTAAAGTTATGAGATAATAAAAAGGTATGACACATATATCTATAGGTTTGTATACATGCTTATTAGCGTGATCAATCCGATTTTTCAAGGGCGTCGATACACACAGAGTACTCGTACGTGTCTTCCATGAAATTAACGTTGATGTTGATGAATATGTAAAATCTTTTAAGGCGGTAATTAAGAGTGATAACGAAATTTTGCTGAGTTGGCGATAAACAAAAGTTATGTGGCTAACGGAAATCGATAATATCAACATCTTCCGTCCGCGTGGCAGTTATTATTCAGCTTTACATTTGGTGGTTTCGTGGAGAGTGCACTTTGCCGCATACGATTCACCGCCATTAAAGTGGTGAATGCCGTTATTTGCACCGGCAAGAAACAGTTACGTAAAAGTGGCTTTTTTCCCGATATCATTCGCGTTGATATGACGAGGCTCTAGCAGAGTTCTTCATCTTGACAGTTTTCTGCAGAGTAACGTTTCAACAAAAATATATTGTAAAGTAAACGAGTCGAGCAATGGGATATTTAAAATCTATTGGTACAGCGATCATATATATCGGGGTTTTCTTTGCTGTTATCACCTTTTTACCAGGATTACCTCCGCAAGCCGAATTTTCTGAATACAGGTATGATGTATTTATTCGATTTCTTCATAATAACGGAAAGATATCAAATAATTACATTCTTTTGCATTGTTACTGTTTTAGAATAAAAGAACCTTCTCAGACGAAATTACAATTCGAAATAAAAAATCGGTTAACGGGGGCCGAAGTGTTATATGCTGGAGAATTGAAAGGAGCGGAGAGTTTTGCTTCATATAATGGGGAATTATATACTGGTATACGTGGAGGTTATGTTGTAAAAGTTGACGGGAAAAATATTGTACCGGTCGTTAAATTTGGTCAAAAGTGCGGTGTGTAAAAGTTACTTTTTCAACTGTGCATTGTTTCCTACTTATCCTTGTAAATTCATTTGAGGCTATATTGAACATATCTTTGCAGATGGATTATGGCAAGAAGAAAAATGTGGCAGACCCTTGGGTTTACAGTTTAATGACAAAGGAGAGTTGTTTGTTGCTGATGCGTATTACGGTATTTTCAAAGTTAATGTGAATACCCGACAATTCACAAATATAGTTAATAGCTCTAAACCTATTGATGGAAAACCACCAAGAATTGTTAATTCTATCGATATTGCTAAAAATGGAGATATTTACTGGACGGATTCGAGTACAGACTTTCCACTTCACGATGGAATTTATGTAGCATATGCTAATCCATCGGGAAGGTAAGAATTTCAAATTTGACTGATTATATTGAAGAGATTATGTAAGTGTTATGTTATCTATATGTTGTGGAAGATTATGTTATCTCCTACAAAATGCTGAAAGTATACCTTATTTCTGTAGCAAACGTCCAGCGTAGTATCATTGGCCCTTAAGGAGGTAGACTCGTTCCAGGATTGCAAGGGTACGGGATGCGCCTTCTTATTTTTCGATAATACATGCGATGGGGTTTTTCAGTAGTCAAAAGCGCTAGATAAAAGATCAATCTAAGCCGCAAAAGTCGTATTTTTATGTTTGCAAGGCATAATTTGTAGCTGTCGTAGCTTTATGCTTCCAAATAATGCAAATTATGCTGTCGAATAATGTAAATTACGTCTCGTAAACATAAAATTACGACTTTCGCGATTATGGCCTAGGTAGATCGATTATTTAATGCTTTGGATTACTGAAAAACCCCACTGCATGCATTATCGAGAAATGAGAAGGCGCATCCCGCACCCATGCAATCCTAGAAACGAGTCTACCCCCTTAAAGAAATTACTGTGTTTATTTGCATTCTGTTTCATTTGGTCCAAAAATTCGCAGTCTTTGTTAAAATTGAAATAAAATATACAAGATTTTAGCGCTAATCTAAAGGGGTACAGCCGGATAAGGTGGTGAAACGCCCCTCTTTAAAGGGGTAGACTCGTTTTTCCAGGATTGCAAGGATGCGAGAAGCATCTTCTTATTTTTCGATAATGCATGAGATGTGGTTTTTCAGTAGTCAAAAGCGCTAGATAAAAGATCAATCTAGGCTGCGATCGCCTTTCAAAAGTCCTATTTTTACGTTTACTAGGCATAATTTGCATTGTAAAAATAAGTCTTTTGAGGGCGATTACAGCCTAGATTGGTTTTTTATCTAGTGTTTTTGACTATTGAAAAACCCCATTGCATGCATTATCGAGAAATGAGAAATTGATCACATTAATAATGTTGCGTATAATCTTATCGGTTATTTACAGATTGATTCGATACAATGCTGCAACAAAGAAGAATGAAGTGTTACTGAAGAATTTAGGATTTGCAAATGGAGTCCTATTAGCTGACGATGAAAGCTTTGTAATTGTGAATGAATGTTTTAATTCACGTATTATAAAATATCACTTGAAAGGTCCTAAGACTGGGCAATCAGAAATTTTTGCGGAAGCTTTACCTGGGGTGCTGGATAATATACATACCGATGGACAAGGAGGTTTTCTAGTATCTGTAATCACATATGCTGATTCTGAACATCCATTGTTAATTCAGTCTCTTATACCGCATCCATATTTAAGAAAAATGATTGCCAGACTTTTTTACCTAATAGAAGCTCCATTTAAACTACTACAAGATGTTTATCCAAATTACTATGCAGAAAGAGTTATATATTCGGTAGGTTCATTCGAGTCTGTTAAAGGTTTAGATACAAAGGAAATGTCAGTAATATTGAGAATGGACAAAGCAGGGAATATTCTTGATGCTATTGCTTCTGATGATCGTAAAGTTCACTCCATATCCTCTGCGTACATACACAATGGGTATTTGTGGCTTGGTTCTCCTTGGATTGAGCATATAATGAGAGTTCCATTAAAACAAGCATTTCCACATTTGAAAGAAAACAAAAAATTAGCAAGCGAAAAACAACATAAAGAAGAAGAATCAATTTTAACTGTTTCGAACACACCAAATCTGAAAGTGAATGTAAAGCCTTCGAAAGCAAAAGCAACTGCTCAGGAAACTACTCCGAAGCCTACAGCCAAACCTACAACACCAAAACCTACAGCTACAACACCGAAGCCGACAACCACAACACAGAAGCCTACAACTACCACTGCAACACCAAAACCCACAACTACCGCTACAACACCAAAACCTACAAATACAACGCCAAAACCTACAACCACGGCACCAAAACCTACAGCTACAACAGCAAAACCAACTACACAAAAGACAGTAACAGAACAAAAACGCCCTACTACTACAGAAAAACCACCTGCTTCGAAAGCACCAATGAAGGAAGTCAAAAAAGAGAACTCCAAAGAAATGAAAACCGAGAACTTAAAAGAGGTGAAGAAAGAATCTTCTACTTCGAAAACGACAAGTGCAAAAACTGATTCAACAGAAAAAAATCAAGAAGATAAAGTGAAATCGAAATCTGATGAATCTGCAAAAAAAACTACTCATGAAGCTGAACCTGGACGATCCAAGCCAGTTGAGAAAAATAGTGATTCTATGAAAAAATAAATATTAATCTGTTGATTATCGCGTCAAGTTTCGATTAAAACTTGATTCTATTCCATTCCATGTTAAAGATTCCATATATTCCAGACATATCGACGTAATTGTTTTAATTTTACATGTTATTTTATCATTCCTACATTCTGCTATTATAAGGATATAGAATCTGCTTTCATTTATATTATTCTAACATAGTTCCATGAAATAATATTATAAGATTATTTTATTTTATTGTACACGTAATATATGTGGTAGAAAAGTCAGGAAACGCATTAGGGACTGTGATTTAGATTTGTACATAAAGTTGAAAATAATGTTGTTTTTGCAAATTTTTTTCACAACATGGTACGTTACAACATATTGTGTTTAGTGTGCATGTATATATATACGTATATATGCAACATATATACATACATATATATATATATTATAAAAAAATATGTATTTTATAAATTTTAATTTTATTTAGTTATAGAACAAAGGTGAGGCCCAAACGGAACATGGAAAAGAGTATTTTTGTTATAGCTATTCTTGTTATTTTGATATTAACTGATTAACATTCCAAAAAAATGATATTATATAATAGGGTAAGATTAGATATTGAACTGATTGTATAAACATGGTAACTAATATCAGATCAAATCTGTTTGTGAGGTTTAAATCATACCCTTATAATTAAAATTGTTTAATGTATCCGAAAGAATATATCTTCCATTAAAATTTTCATTTTCTATTTTTATATATGATGTATTTTTCTACTCAAGGTGTGTTAAATATATGTATATACATATAAACGTACGTATTATTTATGCAAAAACGATTCAGGATGATTTCTGATTAATGGAAAACTAAATTCGTACTAGTTAATATTTTTTTTTCAAGGTACACGGTACATATAAAAATTCATTTTGTTGCATGACGGTGTAAAACAATGTTCTTACTTTTATACGAGAATTAACAAAAGATTGTATAAATGGTATGATAATAAAATTTGTTTTTTAATATAATAATTCTTTATTTGTATAAATATTCGAAATTTTAGTAGCTCTAAGTACACATTCAATAGCCTTGATTTATAGTACTAAAAATAGGTGTTCATTCGTATCACAAAAATATACACTAGATTTTCTGTATGCACCTAAAGTAATATCATTTCTGAAAGTTCAAATATGGAAACTTCGACAATATTCTTTTCATTTGTTCGTTTAAATTTTGTTGGAGTTTCCATAAAAGCGTAGGTTTTTTAGTGAACTGCCAATACCCGTTTCTTTCACCTTTTGCCCGTTTTTGTGCATTCAGCAAGCGTTTTTGATAATATAAAACGTTTTTGTCGTCTAGCATTGACTTTAACGAATCCTGTTCTACTACGGCAAAACCAAGTCTTACTAAGTCTTCTCCGATCCTTATTTGTTCCTGTACCAAAATAATGTATACTTTAAATAAAGAATATACAGTGTGTCCCACGAACTCTGTCCACTTGAATATCTTGGTTATTTCAAACAATACGAGAAAATGTTACGTACAGAAGTTGTAGGGTTTAAGAAACTACATAATATGGTATAAATGGTATTCTTGCAAGTGGAGGTATACAGAAGATATAGAGGTCATCTTTGTTTTTTTAAATGGAATGTCCAATTTTTTATACTCGATTTCGATAGATTGGCGTATTCTGAGTATAAAAGTATTAAGATGCATTTGTCCTGAAACTTACCATTGCTGAGATATTTGACTGTTTTCATTCTATTATATTTCATTATGGAACGTATTCGAGCATATGCTCACTACATCAAATGTAAACATTGTGAGGCTTTCAACATCTCTCAGTGTCAATCAGTCTCTCAGTTAGTGAACATAAAATAGTCAATACAAAATTTTCATTCGAAGAACAATTAGAGATGCTTCTGATTTATGGAGAAAGTATGAGAAATGTAATTGTGGATCGAAATTTGTACGGTGAAAGATATCCAAACCACATATGCCCTTCGCACAAGATTTTTGAAAGATTGTGTAAAAAATTAAAAGAAACTAGAAGTCTGGGGTTCATAAGATGATTCGTAAAAAGCCTGTATGTAGTGAAGATAATGAAATTAATGTTGTTGCAATGGTACATCATAATCCTCATATCAGTGTACGTCAGATTCAGCGTGAATCTGAAGTCAGCAAAAGTAGTGCATTACGAATTCTCACTCATCACAATCCATACCACATTAGCCTTCTCCAGAAATTACATGACATGGATTATGTAAATCGTGTTAGATTTTGTGGATGGGCTCAAGAGCAGCTACAAATCAATCCACTTTTTTTCTCTTTAATACTATTTGCCGATGCTGCTACTTTTACCAGCACTGGACGTGTTAATTTACATAACATGCATCATTGTTCAGTACAAAATCCTCACTGGCTATGAGAAATTGTCCATCAAGGATGCTGGTCCGTTAATGTGTGGTATGGAATCATAGGGCAACAAATAATTCGGCCTTATTTCATTTGACAGCACTTTTACTGGTCCAAAATATGATACGTTCTTAAAAAATACATTACCAAATTTGTTAGAAAACGTACCATTAAGCGTTCGTCAGACAATGTGGTATCAGCATGATGGATATCCAACACGCTATGTTCGAAGGATGAGAAGTACACTTGAGGAAGCATGGAGTCCAGATTTAACACCCCTAGATTTTTTCTTGTGGGAAACATTGAAAAATATTGTGTATCGAGGTGCACCAATAATTCCGGAAGATATGAAGCAACAAATTATTGCAGCATGTGCTACAATAGCGCTCTAACAATAAAATGTGTAAGAGACACTACAGTTCAAAGATCACAACGTTGCATCGCTGCAGATGGCTGGCATTTTGAACATGCTTCATGAAAACAGTCAACTATCTCAGCAACGGTAAGTTTCAGGACAAATGCATCTTAATACTTTTATACTCAGAATACACCAATCTATCGAAATCGAGCATAAAAAATTGGACATTCCATTTAAAAAAACAAAGGTGACCTCTATATCTTCTGTACGTCTCCACTTGCAAGAATACCATTTATACCATATTACGTAGTTTGAAAGTAGTTTGAAATAACCAAGATATTCAAGTGGACAGAGTTCATGGGATACACTGTATAATTGAAACCTGCTAAATTCTTTACCTTATTCTGTTGAGATGTAGTAACAAGTATACAACTTAAGTATTCCTTTGTAGAAAACAATGGTACGAAACTTATATTTTGGCCATTAATAATTGTTTGTAACCAATTGATACCTAAAAGTACAGATCAATTAATGCAATATATTTGTGAAAATTTCATTGGCACTTACCATTAGATGTTACATTAAGTCCAGCAATTTTAATGGGTAAGAACTTCTTATTATTCAATCGAGGTAGGGCTATTAATGGTTTGTGATCAACCATTAGAAGCGTACCATGACTAGGTTCTATACGCTTGACGGTACCTTGAAGTGGAACTTTTTTATGGAAAAAGTGTGACGGTATACTGCATGGATTTCTAAATTTAGAAAACTAAAGAAACATGTAACAGAAAACATAAGAACGTACAAGTGAAATTAGATATATTGTTGATACATGCGATACATACGGGCCTAATTCGGTGAAGTGCAGTCGCCAAAATGATACCAGAAATCCCATAAGTGATGACCTAGAATTTTCAAATACATATATATGTATACAAGTAAAATTCGATTTCAACGAGAAATGTAGGTTAGGACGTACCTTAATCGTTTTAGTATGAGTTTCACTGAATATTAAATATCTCTCCAAACTACTCGGTTTTTCCTCCGATCCCATTGTTGATAAATTTTTCAATTTTTTAATGGTAGATAATAGACGCGTTTCTACCTGTTATTAGTATGAACAAAAATATCTTACTGAATGCACGTATATATGAATACAATAAGAATTTGATCATCAATATTTTCATACGGATTTGTAGAATTATAGAGATGCGAATTTCCAAAAACTAATAGAAAAAACGTTTTTTACTTTTAATTCGGTGTTAGTTTAAACACTAATCCATGAGAACCGCTGTAATAATGATATATTTTTTGATTTCATATTCTTTTATTTTTTGACTTTATTACTTATTATTTAGTATTTATATAATTTAATATAAAGTTACGAACAGATATTATACAAGGCACTCGTAAATCAATTCGTAAAATATAATACGAAGTTATAAAATTTGGTAAGGAAAATTATAGAACAATATATAACTAATATATAACAATATAGAACAATATAAAATGATATTACATATATTACGATATTATGTTATAGCGATATGCCATATATCTTAAATAAGTAAGCGGTTTCAATAGAACGTTTTGACTTTTCACACGAACCGAATGTTCATTTCCATCCTTTACTTTCTTTCATCCATATCCCATGTGCGATATGCGTGTGTCACTACACGCACTGACATCACAACTGAGCTAAAGTGACAAGTGAAGGAGTTAAAAGGATACTTTGAATAGGAGCATCGTCGAAGGAGTGAACTATAAAAAACAAGAGACAATTCCAAAGGTTGATTGATGAGCATATTGTGAAAATGTTTCGTGATGGTCAATACTTGGAAGTAATAAAGGTATCATGATCAACAGCTGTCAACAGCTGTTTACAGGCAATGCAACCTGCACAAGTAAAATAGAAGCTGTATTCGTAGGCTTCGGACAATTGTTTAGCGACCGCCGTTGTTACTGTTCAAGAAAGGATTATAAAACTTAAACGGAAAAGAATTTCGACCAATAAATGGCTTGATCTTGAGGATTGGGTAGCGGTATACAAAATTTTAGAGAGGGCAATTCTACGGAACGTTCGTAAGGAAGGATTGTTTCAGAATTCCGATAAATGTAGAGGCAAAAAATCTACTCGACAACTAGATATCACGTAAGTCTAACAATTCTTATACTTAACAAGATCGCATTGCTGTCAAAGATGATACTTAACACCATTTGCATTTCGAATTATTTTTCAATTTTTCTTGTAAACGACTCCCTACTATTTTAAGTGTTTCATTTGAAATTCACTTCAAAGGACATATTTTGATAGTTTAGTCAAATCAAACGCAGAAGATACTGTAATTTTTAACACGTACGAAATATAAATATCTTTCAATTTTACTATATCATGGGGGAATACCATGAGACTGTACAATAAATATAATTCGAGTAAAAAAAGTTGTACTTTTAGTACAAAGCATTTCTTACTTAATTATCTTCACTTTCGGAAGCTTGTTCTTCAACTAAATTTTGTATCAGTTCAAATTTAGGTTCTACATTTTCTTCCTTAGTATTTTGTTCTTTATTGGTATTTTCTATTTCATTGAGCTCTTCGAATTATTTTTCAATTTTCTTGCCAACAACTCCCTACTATTCGAAGTGTTTCATTTGAAATTCACTTCAAAGGACAGTTCCTTGAATGCTACTTATTTTAAACATTTTTGTTTACTGATTATATTAAATATTACTCAAATTTTCTTGTAATTTATATTTGTGGAGCTTATATTTGTTTTTAACTGAAAAATAAGACAATTTAATAAATAAAGGAATATATTCATTTTAAACATTTTTGTTTACTGATTATATTAAATATTACTCAAATTTTCTTGTAATTTATATTTGTGGAACTTATATTTGTTTTTAACTGAAAAATAAGACAATTTAATAAACAAAGGAATATATTTAAATTTCTCTTTTTCTGATGTCGAGTCACACTCGACGCAGGAATGCAAAGGGTTAAAATTACGTTATTTAAAACAGATATACAGGATGAGTCACCTAACGTTTGTACCTCAAATATCTTTGTTACTTTCAAAGTTACATTACAATGTCTTTAGGACAAAGTTGAATGGTAAAATGGGGTTCACATGATACCAAAAAAATTATTGTTTTTATGTAATTTTTCAGAGATATCAAGGTCACCTTCATTTTTTTAAAATGAAACCACCCTTTCTTAAATACCTAGAATGGTAGTCCTTTTCATTAGGAATTCAGTGACTATAATTATTCAAGGTCATTCAAGGTCACGGACAGGGAAAGCGTATAAGCTTCAACGTATGAAAGCAGAATACGTTTATCGCTAGACAATGGATCTTTATGCAGAATAACAAATTTTTACCTGAATTGCTACAAACGGGAGTGGAATGGAAATTTATTTTCTGTCTTAATACATTTAATAGATCGAAAATAATATAACAGTATTTTTATATTCTTCTAATATTTTTACCGTTTCAAATTGCACCTACTCATTTTTGTCATAAATGCATAAAATCCACTGTCTATTTATCACACATGAAACTTAAGTAAGGTTCTTCGATGTCATTGAATGTTTTCAAACTTCCTCTAGTTGATTACGCTGCGATTTACTAACAGTATGTTTCCAAACACGATTTTGCTATGTCTTACTCAATGATTGAAAGGTGTGATACGATATCGGTTTACTGTGAATGTAGACCAAATGCAGGCCCGATTGCTTTATGATTAGACTGCAGATGTTTATGCAATTTGCAATATTTTTAGACGAATTTTAATTGAGCTTGTGCACTGCGCAGTAGACATAGTCTACATTCGCAATAGACGATTACAATATCACATTTTTCACTGATCGAATACATTTTGAAACTGAGACTGACATCACATACTGGATATAATATGACACAAAGTGCTGCACAGTACTAAACAAGAGATATCTTTCGACAATTTCAGTGTTTGCATCGACGGAACTCTGGTAGAGTACAGTAAGCATAAACATGGTCTTCGTATGTTAACACATTACCGACCGGTGATTATTGCATAATTTTGAAAAATTTATGATATATGGCTAAACACTTTTTAATGGAACCTTCAATAGCAACAGCAATTTTCATTGTGAACTAACAACCCAGTAAGCAATCTGCTCGATTTTGGACTAACTTCTGCATCCGCAGAAGTATTGCTTTATGCTGGCAGGGTGTGCTGTCCAAAATCGAGCTGATTTTGAGCATTCTCAGCTTCGAGCGTTGTTCTGACAGCATAATGCCAGCCATCTGCTCGCTAGGCTGTGCTCGATATCTGCTCGAGGCAGGCCTGGCTGACTGGGATTGCAGGCTGTGCTCGATATCTGCTCGAGGCAGGCCTGGCTGACTGGGAAGTCACCCTCAATAACGTCATCTAATAGTTTCATTTTGGATTGCAATGTAAAAGAAAATATCTACGCTTTCTTTTGGTACAGCACAATTATTGAGAATCCTATTAAAAGGCTTCCGGTAGGTAAAGTGTTAAGTTATGCTTTTTGAAGAATAACTCCTTCGAATTGAACATATTATATTAGGTCATCCCATAAGTTCGTGCCGTTTTTCGAGCGGTTGCATATGTTAATTTTGTAAACATGCCATGAACTGTTGTGTTAGGTATTTTCAGAACATCTGACACCTCCTCAACTGATAAACTTCGTGATTTCTGTACAAGTTCTCGAATTTTATCTTCGTCTGTCTGAGGAGGACGCCCGAAACGTTCCTAGTCTTCTAAACAAAAATTTCCAGTTTTAAAGTGTTGAAATCACTTCCTACAGGTACGAGATGAAAGCGCACTTTCTCCGTAAACAGCATATATGTTGTTTGTGGCGATTGTTACTGAACTTCCTTTCCGAAATTCATATAACATGAGATGTCGGAAATTGATACGCATTTCGCTCATGATTTTTCACTGCTAGGAATCACTGTGTTCACTATTTCACGATCTTATACCCACGAAAACCTTCTCTAGACTGTTTCCGAAAGTGCATTGATCCTTGGTCCTATGTTTCGCCGTATCGCCGTGTGTTTATAAATCGACGTGAAATGTATACACAAAAGTCAGCATGAACTTATGGGATGACCTAATACATGGTTGAATTTGTCTTTTCATTAGCCATAATGTTACACTAATCAAAATACGTCGTTCCATTTAAAAAAACCGACGATGGACTTGAAATATCGGAAAATATGACCTAACGAAAAAGAACTTCTCTCTCACAATAATTGCTCTACTGAACCAAACATTTTCTGCCTGAAACATTTTCTTGTATTACTAAAAACAACGAAGATATTTTCGGTGTAAGTCTTAGGTGCCTCACCTTGTATACAGCATAGCGTTGCGAGTCTTAATATAATTATCGTTATTATATTTACCTGCTACATGAATGTTTTTATAAATTGTAGATACACGTTCGAGCAGTCAGAAATCACAAAAGATGTTGCATCATTGCCTACGATCAGAGTTAATGTGTCCCCTGCGAAGAAAAAATCGGGGAAATTGGAAATATCAGGAACATCGGCAGAAAAGGAAGAAATTGGTGATCGAACATTGGAAAAATCAGGAAGTTGCGCTCGCAACTTCGCTAACGGGAAACGTAACGATGATACTTTACCAAAGAAAGCAAAGAATTATGATGTCGTTACAAAGTTAACGAACGACAAAACAAAGAATATTAAAACCAAACGATATTTACAATTGGAAGGCTCGAAAAGCTCCAACACGTTGGAAGAGTATGTGCCAGATGCACCAGCGACTAAAAAATTGTGCACGAATTTGAAGTATATACCGAGTAGAAAGAGTACTTTGGAACGGATCCAAATATCATCGAACGAATACTCTCCTACGATATTAGATAATAAGAGCACGGCAGAAGACGTTCGATATATCCCGAATTCTATTGATACGTCGAAAGTGTTATACGAAACGTATGAGCCTAGCGCGGCGACAATCGTTGACCTCCCCGAAGAATATGTTCCTACCACGAAAGGAACCAAGGCATCTGTTGAAGAATACCAACCTGACTTTACCAGCAAGTCTATGAAATTTGATAACAGTTACGTGCCATCAAGCGTTCAACAGATTAATGAAAATTCGGGGAAAACGGACAGGCCAAAAAAGCACCATTTAGGGAAACATTTATCACGGCAAAAAGAAATTTCAAAGAAAAATATGGATCTGTTTACTTAAAACATATTTTGATAGTTTAGTCAAATCAAACGCATAAATCAGAAGATACTATTATTTTTAACACGTACGAAATATAAGTATCTTTTAATTTTACTATATCATGGGGGAATACCATGAGAGACTGTACAATAAATATACTTCGAATAAAAAAAGTTGTATTTTTTGTACAAAGCATTTCTTACTGCTATTTAAACATTTTTTTTATCCATACACACATTTATCAGTCCTTAACGATCATTATCTTCACTTTCGGATGCTTGTTCGTCAACTAAATTTTGTATCAGTTCAAATTTAAGCTCTACATTTTCTTTCTTAGTATTTCGTTCTCCATCGGTATTTTCTATTTCGTTGAGCTCTTCGTCATCCGTATCATCATCCGCTCCAGGATGAGCAGGAACCTTGTGGGTTGGACTATTAGATGTTTGCATTGTACCTGGTTTCTGCCACATTTTTTGCGACTCTTTTATACCACTAACTTTCTCCATGTAATAATCATAGACAAATTTGGCCATGTGAGGCATATCTTCGATTTCCATTGGCGAAGTAGATGGAGTTGCATCGTTGAGTCTATCGGTAGGATAATGTTCTTGCGGCAGTAGTTGCAGCTTCAATGGTCTCTGCATAAGCTGATCGAACGCGGGTGTTAATTCGAAACAATTTTTGAAAAGGGAGACTCTGGCAAATACGTAAAGGCCGAGACGTGCTCTCGACATAGCTACCACCAGACGTCGAGCGTCTCGCAAGTGGCCTACGGCACGAGTTTTTACAAGAGATAGTAATATGTAATCATTCTGTTGACCTTGGTATTTGTCAACCGTCGTCACTTTATTTGGCCGTCCTATTAAAGGATTACTAGCGCATCTTATATTTATCACATCTCTTATTAAGTGTTTTTGCCCATTGTATGTAGTCAATATACTGATTTTATCGGCCGGGTAACCAAGCAGTCGCATATACATAAACACGGCCACGCAGTATTCAGCCTCGGCAAGGTTTTGATAAAAGTAAGCACTCGGCTCGCTTTCTCCCACTCCGTTGAAGTCTTCAACGTTAATCAGTTGGAAGTCGTATAAGAATCCAGCATTTGACACTAAATACTCTGGGCTACGTTCCACGTGGAGAAGATTCCCCAACTTTTTATACCGCCAATTGTAAAGATTGCAAATACTAGGTCTAGCACGACCTTGGCCATCAAGGTCAACTGTAGGTACACCTAGCCTAACAAATCTTGCGAAAAGAGATTGTTCCATATTCGAATATTTCTGGAAAGCCATATTTTTTATAACTGGCGGCAATTGATGGTGATCTCCTATCATTATCCAACGTTTTAATCTATTGTATCCGTCTTGCGGATTCTGCAATAACAATGGTATGAAAGTTTCTATTTCTAAGATTTGCGCAGACTCTTCCATGAGAATGTTGTCGTATTTAAAGCCCATATCCACGAGCTCTCGTCGTTTCAATGCAGCATGAGTACAGGTCATGGCAATAACTTTCGCTTCCTTCACCAATAAATATTTCGATCTGTCTAAACCAGATCGCAACAACTCGAAAGCTCTGAATTCTTCTAACTGTGCGAAAATTCTTTCTATATACCTACAGAATCAGAATACAGTGATCATTTTATGGAAAATACCAGGGGTGTGCGAGAACTCGAAATATCGGGGCGGGTACCTGAAAAGTTCAAGATTCTCAAAAGTTCAAGAATAATTTATTCTTTATATATTTACTAGCACAATTCTCGCTGAAAAATCAACGGCTGACTCATTTTGTGGAGGTCTAATTTATTTTTAGCACTTATTCCTGTAGGATTTCCGGGATAAAAGCATATTCGTGCATCCCTTTGGGCTAACGGGCTACCTGTGTACCAAATTTCAGTTTTCTATGTCTTCTGTGTTTCGAGATTTTTTTACCGTTACAGAGAACAGAGGAATAACACTAATTTAATTTTAGCAATTAATCCTGAAGAATTTTCGCGATAAAAACATATTCGTGCACCCCTTTGGGCTACCGGCTGTCTGTACCAAATTTCAGCTTTCTATGTCTTCTGTGTTTCGAGATCTTTTTACCGTTACAGAGACTGGCAATTATATACACATATATAGATAAATATATTATACAGTGTGCCCCCGAAATCTGTTCACTTGAATATCTTGGTTATTTCAAACAATACGAGAAAATGTTACTTACAGAAGTTGTAGAGTTTAAGAAACTACATAATATGGTATAAATGGTATTCTTGCAAGTGGAGACGTACAGAAGATATAGAGGTCACCTTTGTTTTTTTAAATGGAATGTCCAATTTTTTATGCTCGATTTCGATAGATTCGTGTATTCTGAATATAAAAATACTAAAGTGTATTTGTCCTAAAACTTACCGTTGCTAAGATATTTCACTGTTTTCATTCTATTACTTTCATTATGGAATGCATCCGATTTACATTTGACGTAGTGAGCATGTCYATAATGAAAGTAATAGAATGAAAACAGTAAAATATCTCAGCGACGGTTTTTAGGACAAATACACTTTAGTACTTTTATACTCAGACTACACTAATCTATCGAGATCGAGCATAAAAAATTGGACATTTCATTTCTGTGTCACACCTCCACTTGCAAGAATACCATTTATACCATATTATGTAGTTCCTTAAACCCTAACTCTTCTGTACGTAACATTTTCTCGTATCGTTTGAAATAACCAAGATATTCAAGTGGACAGAGTTCGTGGGACACACTGTATATTTAATATAACATAAATATTTAATTATTCTTCAAAATTCTTTTTCCATTGAAAAAATGTTGTCCATCACGAATTCTTTCCAAAAGTGTCATATGTCATATTCTCGAAATTTTCGGGGACCCGACCTTTTCCCGACTTGTACCGAGTATTGGGTTCCCGATATTTCGAGTTCTCGCTCACCCCTAGAAAATACATTTTTGAAACAAATTATTCGTTGTTAGAAAATTACCTAAAACAACTGCATGCTATTTCTATGTCCTCCTCGAAAGTAATACGTTTGAATAAGGGCTGAGGAGCGTTATCAAAGAATTTATGGAATGGAAATTCTTCATCGACAATAAAAGCAGGAGGTGAATTGTTTCCTGTTCCTTGTCTTTGCTTAATTCTAGACTCGAAGCGTTCCCATCTTGTTAATATTTGATACATGAAAAAATGTCCAGCTGTCTCGCATGTGTACGCCACGTCGCCTTTCACGTTCAAGGATTCCTAATAAACAAATTTCAGGTAATGCGACCGACAAAGACAACCAAACTGATTTCTTTTGCTCGTAGAATACAAACCTGTAATCTTTGAACTTCCATTAAAAGATCCAAGCGTTTAGCCAAAACATAGTTAACTCTGCCGTATCTGCTGAAGTCTTTTTCCGTTTCTAGTGCTTCTTCTCCATGACCAAGACGGAGCAGATGCCT
Organism: Lasioglossum marginatum; assembly: GCA_028455795.1. Lineage (NCBI taxonomy): Eukaryota > Metazoa > Arthropoda > Insecta > Hymenoptera > Halictidae > Lasioglossum > Lasioglossum marginatum. Next base: position 9,349,459 of record CM052265.1, read on the forward strand.
CTCGTCGATATCTAACGCCATGATCTTTTCAAAAAGTTGATTCAACGCTTGATTAGAATGTGTAACTATTAGCGTTCTTTGATTGGGAAAATTATGATAGAGATTTGAAATGATTTGGACAGCGACATCCGTTTTACCGGTACCAGGAGGACCTACGACGAGTGTCAATCCTGGCTGCATACCGGCCCTAATAGCTTCAACTTGCGTTGGTGTAAACGGGATCTGATTTCTGTAACAAAATCATATAAAATATAATAACGATATACAGCGTACGGGGTGTTTCAAAATTATATTTCGTGACCACTGTAGCGTGATTGGACTGCACCTATGGATCGGTGGAGATCCTTAGCATTGAATCCAAAGGTTAACATTGTTTTTTTATTTCATCATATAGTACTGATGACAACGAACAAAAGTCTCAAAGGAACCATGTGTCTCATGTCAACCGTTCTCTTAGAAAACAACCTTAAAGTTTCGTAAACTATTTTATTTCATATGTCTACAAGGTGTCCCAAGATGGTATAAATGTGGAGGGGATGATTCAACACGCGAAAATATACAATAAATTATTTCATATAACGCGTCGTTTTCGAGAAATTTGACTAACAATCCGTCAAGTTCGCGTGCCTAGCGTTCTTAAGGATGTTCTGGAGGTAATATAAAAACGCAATAAAATTTTTGAAAATTTGACAAGATATAATTCTTACTAAATTGATGCAATTGCCAAAGTTTGGGTTCGATTCACTGCACCGTTTAAGAATTATAGCAACTTAAAGTTTGCGCATTTTAACACGTCTTCTTATGGAGAATTCATAAAATTCCACTTCAAACCCTATTTAAACCTTGAAAAAACGCAACTAGAAACTCCAGTTTTTTTTTATATGTAGTAAAAATTATGTAATTAATTATGTTCAAAATTTATTAGGATTCACTAAACAGTTACAGAGCAAGAAAATTATAAACTGTTATAAAACGTCAAATTTATCGTGTTGTCTCTCACTAGCATGGAAGCGCGACAAGCGTAGACCACTGAATATAGCTACAGAGGGTACAGTATTCGCAGAAGTTTAATGCAAAATATACTCATGAATGGCTTTCATTGCCAATATATTGATGGATTTCGAATTTCTTGTAGTTTCGTCTCCCAGAACATCCTTAAGAGGTAGAATGAGTCGATCATGAACAGACGCATCAGACGATGCCTATTCCATAGCGCGTATTCGTCGAATTTTCAAACTCAATTTTCTCGAAAACGACGCGTCAAATGGAAAAATTTATTCTATATTTTCGGCTCATTTTGCCGTGTAGAATCATCCCCTCCACGATTATACATCTTGGGACACCCTGTAGACATATGAAATAAAATAGTTTATGAAACTTTAAGGTAGTTTTCTAAGAGAACGGTTAACGTGAGACACATGGTTCCTTTGAGACTTTTGTTTCTTTGCGACTAGTACTATACGATGAAATACAAAACAATTTTGACCTTTGGATTCAATGTTAAGGTCAACTTTGCAGTACATTTCTGTAACAGATCTCCACCGATCCAGAGGTGCAGAATCACGCTATAGTGGTCACGACATATAATTTTGAAACATCCTGTACAATTAATTAACAAAAGTGAACACTAGGTCGTTGTATACTTTTTAGGTTCATTGGCCTTGTAAGGGCCACGACTAGGAGGAACGTGTGGTTCAACTTGAATGATTTTGTTTACAGATTCGTTGCTTTGTTTGGCAAGCACATCCTCAAATATTACACGGAAAGGTCGCACAAGTTTCTTTTCGTCGTTTGTAGAATGTTCGATTTCATATAGAGGAAAACTGGAACGCAAATGGTCTATATCGAGGAACGTGTCGTTAAAATCCATTGTTGCGATTTCATTTGGCATCCTACAAGCAGATATAAAAATATTAATATTACGATGATAAAACGGTATTAAAGATACTGTGACGCAGGCATGTCAAACACGTGGCCCGTCGACAAGTTCTCTCTGCGGCCCGACCAAAAAAACTTTGAAACTGTTGATGACAATTTACAACTAGAATTAGTCGAAACGCAGTGTGATTCCATATTGAAACAAACATGTATGGATGTTGGGATTCCACATTCCTACAATTATTTATCTGTCGACCGATTTCCCAATATGTTGTTTGCAATTAGGCGTATTTCAGCCATGTTCGGGAGCAGTAGTATTACCACCTCGATTTTCGTCATTGTTATTATTCGTAGCGAAGAATGTTTATATAAGGTTGAATGGTTTCGAGAGCTGCATACGTTGGTGTTGTGAGTTTTTTTGTAGGTGGACGCGTAGAAGAGATATGAAGGCCATCGGTATTTTTTTAAAAATGGGATCGTATGTTTTCTCCTGCACCAATCGATGAAACTTCATATTAGAAGCTTAGATAGATAATAGAAAAACCATTAGTTAAGCAGATATTTTATTTTTAGTGTTGTTACGAAATCACAACTCTCTTGATAATGTTACGAATTTAAATACTTTACGATCGTGTTTACATGATTTGTCATTGCATATTCGGCAAACAATATGGCTCAAACAGGATGATTGTCCTGTACATTATGAAAGAATAACAAGAAATGCATTATTGTATTTTGTGTATCACTGTTACTACAGCACTTTCTGTATCGATTTTATTCTGTTACTTAATGCTAGCTTTGTTTACGAACGTAGTCAATAGAGCTGTGCAATGTAAGCATAGATGGACGATCTAACTGTTATACTTGTCTAGAATTTACTCTCTTTTAAACACTTGTACAGTGAATTATCATTCATAATTAAGTATTCCAACGAAGAGAAGAGAACATCTTATCAGTTTATTTAGTAGTGGTAAAACTTTAGGTGGTACATATTCGTTTCTTAGATATTTTAAGTTGAATATCACTTTGAGAGATTCGAATGTACCATCATACTGTGATTGATGAGTGTAATTTTGCATTATTCGGAAGCATATATCTGCGCGTATAGCTATTTTCATAAAGCTGCGACAGTTTTTTGCTTTCAAATAATGCAAATTACGCCTCGGAAACAAGTAAAAATAGGACTTTTGAGGGCGATTGCGGCCTAGATTGATCGTTTATCTAGCGTATTTGGCTACTGAAAAACCCCATCGTATGCATTATTGAGAAATGAGAAGGCGCATCCCGCACCTTTGCAATCCTGAAATGAGAGGAAATGAGAGTCTACCTCCTTAATGAGGCCCTTGGTGGTAAAAGAGTTTGACATGCCTGCTGTAGTGATTAGAAGTACCTTGCGTAGCGAGCCGCGCCCGGATCGCCGTAGCCAAGAATTATGTCATGCAGCCAATCAGGAACAACACACTCTGTATTCATAAGTTCTCTTATGGTCTCCAGGACTGCTTTAAAGTTATTCTCTTTTGGTTTCCGTCTCATTATAATGTTGAATCCTTCGTAAACGTCCTCGCCACCGTGACTGGCGTTGTCCATGTCGATTCGATACTGATTGGAATCGAGCCAGACTCTGTACGTTCTACTGTCGCCGGGTAGAATTGGTCGTGGTTCAGGACCATCTTCAATTACTCTGCCATTGGAATCTAACATGCCTTCAACTTCACATCCTCTAACTGTTGTTAAACCAACTTGTGGGATAAATGGTAATTTATGACTGTATTTAGTGCCTACGGATGAGACAAATATCGAATTAGTTCATCGTACCGTGTTACGATTAATCCCTATTTTTAGCGAAATGTCAAACAAGTATCCAGTAAGCACAATGCTCGATTTTGGAGAGCAGGCTGTGCCAGCAGAATGCCATACATCTGCTTTCGAGTAAGTATCGCTTTATGCTGGCGCGGTGCGCTGTTGAGCAGATTCCGAACACACTCAGCATCGAGCGTCGCACAGTAGGCCACAGCTACTTCAAAATATGCTCAATATTGAAATTGCTGTAACTTTGCTAAAATTTATCCAAATTTGATGAAAAAAGAACCATTTTAAAGCTTGAGATTTCTACTTTTTGTACTATATACCGTTTTTACTGAAACGGATGTTTTGAGTGCAAAATCTGTCCATAAAGAGGAGCGTATCAGATTGTAAAGTTTGTAGCTATTTTTCAATCAAGTACTGCGGATTATAATCAATATTTTAACGTTATTCGTCTATTTTATCAATAATTAATAATATTTTTCAAGCTATAAGGCTTGAAAGTACCGCCTGCATCAGCATTACTCAAGGTGTACCGCGTGAAGGTTGCATAGTCGGATTTACATCTCTTTGTGTTGAAAAATATTTAAGGAAAAAATATTTTATCATAGTGTTCTGGAAAGCTCTCAAAACAAGCTACAAGAAAATGCAATAAATATGGGAAGTTCTATTTAAGAAATTGAAGATGACCTTCACGTGATTTTCAAACAACTATCCAAGGTCAAATCAATGACACTATTTTATGTCCCCCTTGAAACCATACAACTTTTGTCTGAAAAATTTTTCTCCAAAATGCTTCATTTCCGAGATATACGTCTGTTACACTTTAACTGACTCACCCTGTACATTATTTAAATTTTATGTGTGTACTGCTTTCTTATTTTAGTGAATATTGTATGTTTATTATTATTATTTAGTGTTTACTTAAGTTAATACGGAGATATAGCGAATGCGAATATGCAGGTATGTGAGAAATGTTGCGATTTTCGATGGCCATTTTTTCGTAAATCAACTATAAAACACGGAGTCAGTCGTAGTCAGATCCAATTTTTCTTGCATCTTAATCAGAAAACTTCAAAGAATACAATGGCACAGAAATGAACACCAGGACTCATCCGGAAGTATAACGAAATCATTACCAAAGTCTTAGAATCATCAAGAAAGTGACTCATCGTTGGTTATCTTTAAATATTAATAATTACAAACATGTATATGGTACAAAAGTGAATTTCTCTTAAAAGTATACCCTATACTTAGCTAAAAAAACTTCTATAAAACAAAAATCTGTTAGTGTATGTAAATAAGGTAACAATTACTAATAGGTGAATTCGTTGAGAAATGAAAGCGGGTTAACGGAACTTTAACTTCCGACAAATTTCAGTGTTTAATGGATACATGAATGGGAAAATGAATTAAGGGAAATTGTTCCTCAGACATTCAACTAACTCAAGCCACAAAAATTTTTTTTTTTCTTTTTTACAATTTATGTAAAATTTTTAAAATTGAATTTTGACCGCTGGAATCGGGCAAATACCCCACTGCGCGTCGTTCTGCCAGCATACTGCCCGCCATTTGCTCGCATCGTATGATTGCAGACTGTGCCCGATATCTGCTCAAGGCAGACCTGGCCGACTGGATAGCTTGTACGTATTTCTAAGCACACTGACATATTTTATTTTTGTATCTTACCAATTGGATTCTCAGGCTTGACAGTAATTAGAAAACATACATCGTGTTTTCGGAGATTCTCCCATTCGGATTTGATTTCTTTTCGGACACTCAGGTTTATTGTGACGTCAGCACGCACTCTCGATGGTCTCTTTTCGCCAATATTAGGCTTCGCTACTTCAACCACAGCGAATTGAGTGATGGGCTGAGCCATTCTGGCCCAGCCACCAAAATAAACGCCGCCATCTTCAGCCCGCCTATACGGAATAAATAAAATACCGATTGACATATGTTAATCCATATGGCTCGAGCTATTTTATCTCGAAAATTAAACATTTCTTCCGACCCAGAATAATTCCATTTTATATTAAGTTTTTTCTTTGCTTGAATATGAAATTGCCTCCTAGAAGTTAGCCCCTCACTTGTTGAATTAAATAATTTTAACAGTTGTGCCGAGTTGTGCTAAGTTTGTGCTACATTGTGCTCGAATATTAAAACTATAATATAAAAATTAAAACAAAAAATTGAGAAAAACGATTCTTTTAGTAGCTCTCCACTTTTCGTTTTTCTCAATTTTCTCTATTATGCCAATTTGTGCTGTCGAGTGCTAAAGGTTAAAAGAAACATACCAGGGACTCAATCTGCTCACGGCATCTTCAATGTCTTGACGTATCTCGTCTGAAAATATTTAATATCGTCGAATTAATTATGATTAATATTTAAGCACTCCTATTAATAAATATACGTTTGTCCAACATACAGGTTGACTCTAAACGGAAAAGATTGAAATTCCTCAGCAAGTAATCGTGTAGGGTGAGGAACTGTAAATTTAATTTTGGTAGAGCTAAACATCCTTCGCCAGAGAAATATTCTGTTGGGACGATACTTTCGTTCCAGATGATCTCTTCTGTGGGATACAGAGGCATTTCATTCAGCTCTTCCAATTGAGAGGCTCTGCGTTCATGGCGGGAGATCTAGAATTGAATTTTCAATATTTTATTAAGTAATAAGAGACATGTAACTTTGAAGAAGATTTAATCTCCAGAAAAAGTCGTTTGATAAAAAACAATAGCATAGCTTATTTGCTGTGGAGCTGGGTGAAATGTTATTTCAAATAGAACATTTTAAATAATCTATGACTACTTCTATTTGAAATTTTTAATAAAGAAAAATATTTCATTTCTGAATATACGTTTTTATACGTTTAAATAGTATTTAAAGCAGTATTTTTTTTTCTTTAAAAGATACCGAAAACACGAAGAAATATTGCGTTTGATTCATCTATTCTTTATTTCTGAAAATATTAATATGTGCCTTTAATATCTCTTCTCCTGTTAGTATATAAATGATTTCATACTTTTGCAGTACTTCTTTTTATGATATTGTTGTCATATGATTCTATCGATATTGTTTATTATTACGTCGGATGGGCACAGGCTCTATTAAGACAGCGCGAATGAAAATGTATAAAAGGTGCACATACCTCTTAAAATATAATATGGAAATTGTATCATTTACTGATAGACTGAACAATGCATGATTCTTGCATTCTAATATCAAATTCATTGACAGAAAATATTTTAGATACTATTTATAATAGAACGTTAAAATATTTCATTTTATCCTCTGGATTGTCAACATAATTATTTGTCGAAATTGCACTTTCTACTTAAAATATTAATTTATTTAAATTATAGAATAACGATTATCTGAAATAGCATTTAAAATAATGTTGCCACAAATTTTACCCAGTATCATTTACTTACTACATTGGGTTGGCAAGAAAGTAATTTCGATATTTTAAAGTGAAATAGAGATCAATTTTTTTATTCCAGCAATAAACTTTAATGAACAAGATACTTTCCATTTTGTTCGATGATCTTCTGTCAAATAGAATAAATAAGAAAATTTGATTGATTGAAGTTCATTGCTTGATTAAAAAAATTGGGTTTTACTTCACCTTAAAATACCGAAAATACTTTCTTACCAACCCAATAAATTCTTGTCCATTTCACGTACCAAAAGTTCGCGAAGAAAGTCTATGTCGTATCGGTACCAATTTTCTTCTTTCTCTCGCTCCTCTGGGGGCACCAAGCTCAGATAACTCGCGATCGATCTCAATTTCTCCTGACTGAAAAAGAATGGCGGACAATGTATATAGTATGTCCGATTCAAATGTACAGCCTTCCCTCGTATAGTGTGACTTTCGTCTCTACGGATAGTGTTCCTTTTTATCCCCTCTACTAGGGGATTCCCCCTTGGGCGGTCCGGCGCGCTACAATGTAACACGATCCAAGGTTGGATATCGGTGAGGCAATACTAATGCAATGATGAAATTTTATTACTTTTAGTTATTTCGTTCCGAAACCTTTACCATCGGATTGGTGAAATTTTTCTGATTAAAACGAGACCAAAAACAATAGAATTGCGATTATATTTACTTAATAAGCGATTATAATTACTAATAAGTGATGAAAGTTTCGAACGCAAAAAACGACAGCATGTGGAAAGAAAAAGACGGCAGAGTCGTAGCAGCCGGCAGAGATCAAAGGCCTACGTATCGATTGCAATGATAACGCAAATACAAAACTTTTATATTTTTCATTCTTTATTCACAGAACTTTTACTACCATATTTGTGAGATTTCCCTGGTTAGAAAAAGACCAAACTCGACAGAGTTTCAATCATATTTACCTACTTTAAAATATATAAAAAAAAACTTTTAAAAACCACGCTTATATTAAAATGCACTAAAAAGGAGAAAACAATTTTTATAGACATTAGTGACAAATAAAAGCGTGGAGCGCTAAACTATATTGACGTAATCTTCGTGGGCGCTCCACGCTTTTATTTGTAAATAAATTTACTTTATTTACTTTATTTACTTTATTTACTTTATTTACCTTATTTACTTTAATGTCTATAAACATTATTTTCTCCTTTTTAGTGCATTTTAATATAAGCGTGGTTTTTAAAAGGTTTTTTTTTATATATTTTTTATTTTCTACTTTTTAATCCGACGTCTCTTGATGAAGTCCGGAATGGGACTGAACTCCTTCGGTGCGAAGTGGGTCAGTGGAGCGGGGATGAGTTGGACTGGAAACGCGTAGGGAAGTAGGGAAAGCCGGCGCGCGGAGTGGGGATCGCTGAACGCGATGATTCACTACCGTGCGTCGCGCGGCGAGAGGTGTGACGGTTAATATTAAAAATTTTTTTTCTCCTAAACGCACAGCTTTTTAAAAAAGTTTTTTTTTAATATTGCATCGTCATCCAGTTCTGAGCTATGTTTAAAATTTCAAGTCTCTAGCTCATCGGGAAGTGATTTAAAATTCGATTACAAGATTTGACGCATACAACAACAACAACATCGACAACGACAACAACTCGGCAAGCTAATATAAGCGTGGTAAAATAGAATAATTTTTTTATAATTGTACCAAACGACCTGATTTTTCATAATCAATTAGAAGCATTGGTTTACGAAATGATATGAAAAAAAGATTTTCCAAAAATTATAATTTACAAGGTTACATGCAAAAATAAGAAAGGCGTTTTTTAAAACTTTTGTATTTGGGCCCTTAATGAGAATTTAAAATATAGGTTTTGTAGATTTATGTTAGTTATACACGTTAGTTATACAAGACGCAGGAAGAAACGACACGCATCGAAAGATGTACGATTCTGTGGATTTTAAGCAGAAACCGATCAAACGTCATGTAAAACTACGATTCAACCGTTTTTAACCGCTTGTAGCTCGTGTGTATGTTAATCGATTTCGATGAAATTTTTAGCGCGTGTGTAACTACTATAGATCTACAAAACATATATGTTTTTCTTTAAGGGCACAAATAGAAAAGTTTTAAAAAATGCCTTTTTTATTTTTGCATATAACCTTGTAAATTATAATACCTGGAAAATCTTTCTTGCATATCATTTTGTAAACCAATGCTTCTAATTGATTATAAAAAATCTGGTCGTTTGGTACAATTATAAAAAAGTTATTCTATTTTAAAGAGCGTACGAATACTTTTTATTTATTTAATGATCACACTTTATATAAGTAAATACAGTCCAAATTGTGCCGTATTTCGGCTCATTATAATTAGAAAAAGCTCACAAATACGTTGGTAGAAGTTCTGTAAAAAAAGAATGAAAAATAAAGAACTTTCCTATTTGCATTGACATTGTAATCGACATACAGCCTTTTCGAATTGTGGCGGCTGCCTCGACCCTCAGTTCCTCTTTGTTGTTTACGCGCTGTCCTCCTCTATGTTCGGCAAACGTGAAAAAACGTACAGTAACGTCCCATTCTAAGTCAGGCGGAGGAGATCGCTCTGTCACTTCACCTACCCATTCTACTCGGGGGTATACCCCGCGAGGTGCCGAAAAGCTCGAGCTGTCTCGGGATGCGTTCCGTTGCACGCATTATGCGCATAGACTGCATAGAGAACCGTTCCGTTGCATTCAATGCACGCATCAGAGCGCACAGAATTCCCTAGATCCCCACCACTTCTCGCGCATCAGCCGTGCATCAGCTACCACAGCTCAGACGTGAAGCGTTTGATGCGTAGTCAATGCATTAGCGGCACATTCGAAAAAATGTTCTTTGAATACTGTTCTAGAGTAACCAGGGATAACTCGCTCGACATAATCTTCTATTTTTTCGGTTAAAACAATCTCTCCTCGCGTTTCGCCAACCATTAATATTAAATAAATTAACTCCAAATCAAAATTTACAAACATATCTTCCAATTAATCTTCGCTGTCACTGATATCGGTAGTATCGCTCAAATTACTACAATTGTATCACTACAATTGTTCTTTTTCAATGTTTTTATTTAACAAAAATAACGTTAATGCAGATAACGCTTTGTCACCCATGTAAGCAGCCATTTTTGATTCGCATCAAATGCATGGAAAAGCGTTCCGTTTCCAAGCGCGCGTCATCACGCATCATGCAACGGAACGATGTCAATACGCGCATCACATTGAATGCAGTCTATGCGCATAATGCGTGCAACGGAACGCACCCTCGGTCGCCGAGCAGTGTAAACATGCCGCGTAATCCGATACCGGGTCGGGCATATCGGTGTGAACCACTACTAATCCAATTACAAAACTTCTTTATTTTTCATTATTCTTTTTATGGGACTTTCGCCAACTTATTCGTGGCATTTTCTCAAATTAAAAGCACACTAAACACGATATAATTTCAACTGTATTTAGTGGTTTAATTAACAGTATGGACTAGCTTTAGGACATAGAAGAGGATAGCGAGTGAAAAAGAAAGAGAAACAGCGATCGTCGGCAAAAATTCGAAACTTATTGTATTGTTTAAAATACTAATGCGATGCTAACTTTTCTATTTTCAATTTTCTTCTTATACAACCTTCCTCAAGATGTTTGCCACATTTTTCTGATTAAAATAAGTCGTTTAAAAACCTCCAACGGGCTGCAGCTCCGTTAATTTGCAAAATTCTAGTCTAATTCCTTGAGAACATATTTTCGAGATGTTAAGTTGTTTATGTAAAAATATGCTATATACAGTATATGTTAAATATATGACAAATTATAAATTATGCTTCACATGTACAGTAAATATGGGTGAAATTGTATCTTGTTTGGTGTCGTTTTAATCAGAAAAATCTCACAAATATATTGGTAAAATTTCATTAAAAATAAGTAAAAAATAAAGAAGTATCAGTATTGCACTACTATTGTCTTACCGATACGCTAGTTTTTGTTGCGCCTTCGGCCGCGCGGTCCGTGTTTACATGCTGTCCTTTCCTACGTTCGGCGTGTTCGAAGAAGCCACAAAGAAATAGCGTCCTGTTCCGATCTTTGTCACAACACAGAACCGAGAATTGACTTAGAATGGTACATTACTGTAGTAACACTATGCGAGGGAAGACTGTACTCACAAGTTGTCCCTCGAAACGGCACAGGAGCAAAGGAGTCCTCGCTCGCAGCGAATGGTTAGGCCGTTACGTTACACACTTCAGCCAATAATTCGGGTAGAACCGAAAGTGCGAGTGGAATGATCCAATCGGACGCTTTCTGCCGCATTCTTTTCGAATTCCTGCCAGGAGACAACTTGTGAGGCACCGAGAGCACACGATTATTTGTCCAAGTATTAAAAATGCAAAAAAATATTTCGAATCGTGCCGACGCATAATTACAATTAGTGTATGTGCATTTTTAATACTTATAATAATAATTGTTGACTTATTAACAAATGGTACCTGAGTGAGCCGAAGTGCTTGTAAAGAGCATCCCTCGTGTCGACGCTCGCCACGTTCGTCAAGGCGAAATTCCTCAGGTCTTGGAACTTTGCAAAAACCGCTTTCTGCGCAGAGTTTAAATATTCAGTTTGGTAAATATCTAGAAAGGGTGACTTCTAATTGATTTTATGGACTTGAAACATGTTTCCTGGGTCGTAAGTATCAGCAACTTTTCCTTATACATGTTACTGTTGCTCCGTCTTTTGTTAGTTTCGGAGATATTTAAAAAAACCCACTTTAGCGAATTCTGTCTTTTTCCAACGCTACTATTTGTCCTTTAACATCAGGTTTACGGAGTTCTAGAAATAACTATTTCAGGCGGCGGTTTAGTGACAACGCCTGGGGTAGGGATGGTAGGCAGATGGTAGGGCCGTATGGTGAGGGCGGTAATACGAAACAAGAATTGTTTTGGAAACTAGGGTAATTTTAATTTAGAAACCCTATCCGATTTTGATGAAATTTAAATATGTTATGCAGCTACACATTTCGAACAACTTTTTCCTTTTCACATATGAGGGGGTCTCTTTTAGTTTTCGAGATATTCGCAAAACTTCATTTCAGTATTCGCAAAACTATTGCTAGTACTGAATTGAATTTTCCGTATTCGTGCACGATCCGTGGCAACGTAAGCCTGCTCCGGCGTGGCATCTGTCTACTGTCTTTGTAAACACGTTGCGGAGATCAGAAAGAAAACAGGGTCTTACTCTGGTCATACATACAGGGTGTTTCATTTATCTTTGAACGGAAATATCTCGTGACAAAAAAGTTACAAAAAAGATTTATTGACAAAAATTGTTCGGTATGAAGGGAACAATCATATAGTATAGTATTTTATCCATAAATGTCCCAAAAGTCTGGCCTGTAAATGTCCCATATCTATCCCCACTACTGCGGGGTATACCCCCTTGAGGGGCCATGAAACTCGAAAGGCCTCGATCGCCGAGAAGTATATCATGCGGCTCGAGTATATCGGTGAGATCACACTAATCCGAATTTCTAACTTCTTTATTTTTCATTATTTTTTTATGGGACTTCGAAAAACGTATTCGTGGCATTTTTCTAATGCAAAATCATATCAAATATGATATAATTCCGATGATTTACTTGTAATAGGCGATTAAAGTAAATATCATTTACAAGTAAATATCGGAATTATATCATATTTGGTATGATTTTGCATTAGAAAAATGCCACGAATACGTTTTTCGAAGTCCCATAAAAAAATAATGAAGAATAAAGAAGTTAGAAATTCAGATTAGTTATGTTTACACTTCTCGGCGACCGAGCTTCTCGAGCTCGGCTGTCCTTATCTACGTTCGGTCAAAGAATATTATCCCTGGCGCATAAATGTCCCTCGGCAGACCCGTGCTGGGGACTTATATCGATAAAACACTATCATTTTTTTCGGGACTATGATGGTAGGGAGGGGGGATTTCAAAAACAAAATAAGTTTTTCTCAACTCACTCTGTTCGCATAATCTTCCCATTGTAGATGTCATCCAGAATTTGCAGATTGTTTAGACCTAACCCAAATCTATATATTTGCAATAATTCGAATGAATACGGCTTAGATTCATTATAGGTTACACAGTAGCAGTAGCGGTTTTTGCGAATATCTCGATAACCGCTCATTTCCTCAAAACAATTCTTTCGGTTTCGTATTACCCCCTCCCTCCTCACCATACGCCCCTACTACCCACCACCCACTATCCCAGGCGTTATCACTATACTAAACTTGTGCCCTATTTCACATTATTTTATGAACATAACAAGAATGTGTCTATCCAAATTTTTGGCCATTTTTCCATTAATATATACCCAAAGAAATGAATTTGGTAAATAATTCCTCAGGGAAGCATCTTTACAATTTTAATAATCGCAAATTAAGAATATTAGAACCCGTCATTTTGACGGGTCTCGTAAACCTAGTCTTAGGATTCCCCTCCCCTCCGAAAAATCTATCTCGGCTCTAATCAAAATTTGTTTAAAATAACGAAGTTCGCTATAGTGATCCCAACAGATTTTTACACTATGGCCGAGCGGCGGTAACGTACTGTTATGCCGTGAAGAAGGAAAGGATGGGGTTCCCTCGAGAAATAATCCTTTTTCTTCTTTATAATTTGAAGTTTATTGAGTAGGCCACACCAACAGATTGTTCACAAGAAATCGCGTTTTACAGAAAGTATACGTCCTTACAAACTAATAACCTTACAAACTAACTGACGACTCGAAAGTAAGTCCCGCTCAATGAGAGGGTTCCTTATATAGATTCCTTATAAGGATCTTTGGTCTACACTAAAATGTGTCACCGGACATGTAACTCTGCCGTTCCTAGTCCGGCCAAACATTTGAGTCAGCTTTGGGCAAAAAGGGCGAAGATAATGTTGATTTGGAATCTTATCGGGAAGGATGATGCGGCATAACAGTACAGTGACTCCCATTAATGTTCGGACGGTCTAAAAAAACGATAACTTTTTTAATATTGGAATATTAAAAAAGAAAAATTTCTGTCTCTAAGCAACGGCAAATTTACTCTTGCCATTTTTATAAGAAATCCAAGAAAAACATTAAACATAAAGATGTTACTACATTTTTCATCTATAAATCTTAATGCATTGATCAAGGTAATTGCATTCAAAATTAAACTTTCGTTTACGTATATGTAATTCGTAAATGTATAACTTATCGTTATAAAGAAACTTTATTCCAGCAGTTCTATTAATCGGAAACTTTCTTCCGTGTAACATTTTGTTTATTTACTCGTTTCTTTATCATAATAAATGGATGCTTATGTTATTTGTGTTGTTTTTCATTCTTTAATAAGCCCCTCCTAATTTCCCATCAGTTTTAACTCCATAAAATAATATTTTATACTTCTAAAACATGAATGTTTTCTGTAAAATCAGAAAATCAGGTTGTAGAAAAGAAAGTTCTAATCACACTGAAACCGTCAAATAAATCGTAGGGCGGAGGGTTAATCCCCGCGATGAGTAGAATACGATGCAAGAAAAACAAAGACCCTGGTTCTGAAGGTCGCAAATATTGAACACAAAGCATATAAATTTCAGTTGGACGATTTCGTTTAAGCTATAATTTCTCAATATCTATAGCTTTTGGAGAAAACATAGGCATACAATAAATATAAACTTTCTTTTCTTTCTATTAGATTGTCCCAAAAGTTCGTTTCGTTCTCGATTAATGTGCTCAGTGCAAATTCAGAGTAGTTTTTAAGAAAACCAACGGCATGGTTAACACGTTCCGTATCAAGCCGTTTTTGCTCGACTTTCTATTCAAGCCATTCGATGTTTTGACTAAAGATTGATATATTATCACACAATATCACACAATATTGCATTACCTCATAAATCCATAAGTAATTAGCTTGTATAGAGTAGTTATCACATCGTCTATGTACCATCCGTGGTTCACGTGGCGCTGCAATCAGTTTTAACTTTTCGATCAGAAAAAAGCACCTGCCGTGTTGGAATGTGTTGCGTAAAAAACAAGGGAAATAAAATATTTAACAAAAGAGAGAATGAAGATTGATATATTATCACACAATATGTTTTGATGTGTTTTTGACAACCTCTAGAAAACGACATAAAATTAAAAAGCAAAAGGACAAAGCGTTGGCCGTTAGAAAACTGTAATAGCAAGACAAAAAACTAGAAGAGTAATGACGTTCTGCAGCGGTTGTCCGAAAAAGCTCTTTTTATGCATTCCTTGCTTTAACAATCATTATATGTAATTATTAATTACTTATTTGTTTTCTTCTATACTGCATTTTGTATAACGCCTCATTCTTTTATTGGAAATATATTTTACGGACATAAAATATATGTTTTTAGCAAATTAAATAAATAAATATTTATTAATTAAATAAATATTAAATAAATTAATTAAATAAATATTCCAGTGTGTACCATCGATGGTACACGTGGCCTGAATGGAAAGTTTACCGTCTACCATTTATGGGTACACGTAGCACGGAACGTGTTAAGAAAGGGGAAGCTTAAGGAATAATAAAACATTAACGAACAGGAGATTGTGTTGTTTGTGTATGCTGATGTTATCTAACAATATGAAATGTGCACGTAGTGAAAGAAACTTTTAGGGCAACCTAATATGAAATTCTGAACGATGAAGAATTTCTAACCACTCCAACCACAAAATAAATAGTAGTGCAAGGGGTTAACAGTCGACCTCTTCGTTGAAGAGTTTGCAGGAATATATCGGATTGGGGAAAAAGTTTGTTCGTATCCATCCGATAGATGGTCTTATCATGTCATAACTCTGTTAATATTAATCAGATCTGGCATTACTTGAATGCGTTTGAAAGGTGATATATCATAGAGTAATTACAAACAAGAAATTGTGATATTTGTTTATTTAGTCAAAAGTTATTGCGCCTTGAAAGTAAATGAAAATAAAGAAGAAATTCGATACATTTTGAAATTTTATTACAAAAAAGGAAAGAATGCGACTCGAGCTGCTAAAAAAAATTGTGATGTTTATGGACATGATACAGTATCAGTACATGTGGCACAAAGTTGGTTCAAGCGTTCTGAAAATTTTGATGTCAAAGATACACCTCGTTCTGGTCGACCAGTCACTGAAAAAGTCGATGAAATCATGCAAAGTTGACTAAGACCGGCACATTAGCAGTCGTGGTATCGATAAGGAACTAAACATCGACCACAAAACAGTTCTAAACCGTTTAAAGAAGGCTGGATCCAAAAAACAGCTCGATGTTTGGGCGCCTCATGAGTTAACATTGAAAAATTTAATGGATCGAATTTCAATTTGCGAGTCGTTGCTAACACGAAACAAAATCGAACCTTTTTTGAAACGGCTCATTACAGGCGATGAAAAATGGATCACGTACGACAATAATGAAAAAGATCGTGGTCGAAGCGAGGCGAAGCTCCGCAAACCGTGGCAAAGCCAGGATTGATGTCAAGAAAGGTGATGCTGTGCGTTTGGTGGGATCATAAAGGAATCATTCACTACGAGCTGCTGCCATCTGGTCAAACTATTGATTCTAACGTCTACAGTCAACAACTAGAAAGATTACGTCAAGCAATCGAGAGAAAGCGACCAGAATTGATAAACAACAAAGGCGTCGTCTTCCATCACGATAATTGCCAGACCCCCCAAAAATTAAGAGAACTTGGCT